>JAQZBX010000789.1:0-96524 GCA_029593785.1 Cabassous unicinctus
CATTAGAGTCCCTCCTAAGGACCTGGTGATGAATTAGATAGCTAGTTATCTAATCTCCTACAGAGCTAATAATCTCTTTAAGAGAAAGGAACTAGGGAGCTAATTATAAAGGCATGTGCCTGGGTTTCAGAGTAGAGTGTCAAACAGTGACAGCCATTCATTGGATGACCCCAAATATAAATATCGACAGGTCTTTTCTCTTGGGCCAGTTTCTTCAAGGAGAAATCCTCCAGTCTGCTGTCTGGGATGAAAAAGCCCACTGCCAGGTCCTTGGAGGCCCGGAGCAAGGGGAGCTGGGGAAAGGGAGCTGCAGACGCCACCAAGCACACATTCACTGAATCGCCCTGCCCTCCAGACTGCACCTCACCCTGCCTTTAGCTGCCCCCGCTGCCCAGCACCCAGACTCCCAACTCCAATTTCCACAGAAACTATGCCTGCCTTCTGCTGAGGTCTGGAGGAGTTGCCCAGCTGTGCGGGGCAAGAAAGGGGAGATGGGATTTCAACTACTCCTTAAACAGACTTTCAAGCCTTCTGAGGTACCTCTTCTGCTCATGCTTGAGCCTGTCCCAGATTCAGTGAAATAACAAATTGACTTTTCATTGTCATTTCTCTTGGAAGGCACATAGATTTCAGATAAGCCTGTTTCCAATTCTCCCTCTGCTTTCCAGCTTCTGAAATTTGGTTGATAACCTAGCCTGTTCTTTATGTGCCCTCTTTTGGCCTCCTTCTTCTTTGGACCTCCACCTTTTATTTATTTGCTGTCAGTTTTGAAGAATTTAAGAAGTGTGTTCACTCTACCACAGTGTTAAACAATGTTAAAAATATTTTACTGTTTTTCTTATTAGTAGCTCATAATATCAGTATATTACAATTTACTTACAATAGCCATTGCTCACATCCCCTACTCACTATGGATATAAAGAAATTAGTTAAAAGTGGGAAGTGTTGCAGATGAAAAGTCAGAACCAGGGCATGTTTTGTATGTCTCAGCCTGCCTGAATAGTTCAGCAGTGGAAAATTCTTTCTCCACCCTCTCCACTAAATTGCACCTCCTAGCGGCTTTCCCAAAACTTTCTGGGTTCTTTTCCTCCTGTAACTTTAACAGGCCCCCTCCCAGTGACATTTTGGCTCTTTGCAAGCCCTTTGCCTCACAAATGCATCGTAGTATTTCCACATTCCCCTCACTTCTAGCTGTTTCCAAATTGCCCTGGTTGGCTTTCTCCTTGTCAGGTCATCGGCAGGTCTCAATAATTCAGCTCACAGATCACTGACCCAGCAAGGCATAATTGAGCTTCCGATTAAGTACTTTAATTGTGGCATGTGGCCCTGAGCTCCTGAGAGAAAAGGCTCCATATGTGGTTGAAATAATAAAGGAAATAAGAACAAACAATCGCAGCTCAGAACGTTTCCAATAATTCCACAAACCAGTAGTAAAGAAAGAATTGGTGCAGCAAACCAGAGGGGTGAGAACTGAGAGCATTCTGTCACCTGGGGCTTTAGAAAAAGTGTTGCAACGAGACTGCATTGAGCTAGAGGGAGACCTCACATCTGCCCTAGATTGCGCAAATGGAGAAAAGAAAGGATGACCTTTCTCCCTTTCTTAAATTGGAGTTGTTCAATGGGATGAGCCAGCATGCTTTCTCTGCCTGCAGTATGAATTATTGGCAATTTCCCCATAGACCTTTGGATGCAGGGACTCAAATTTCTGAAGCAAGCTTCAATTTCCATTCCACCTTTCTCTCTGAGTACTGCATAATCATCGTGCTGAGAGAATTGGGATTCTGATTGCAAGTTAGATCTCTGCTCGTCTCAGTGTTTCCCTTGACTCTGGGATTCTCCAACTTATTATATATATATATATAACAGAGGCATAAGTGCTCTAAGAGGACTACCATACCCTGAAACCTCTGATTTTATGCAGGAGATTTCAGCTCTATACTGAAGAGAACTGAGAGAAAAATGGAAGGAAATAATATAAAGGCACAATTTCACCAGCACAACAGAAAATATGAATAGCCTTGAGGTGACATGTGCAAAAGGCCAATTGTTTGACAACTTCCTTTCTACCAAGCTACAAAATACTACAAATAATACAATACTACAAAACCAAGCTAAGAAAAATATACGGTGAATCATGCAGTATGCATATAAAGGTTAAATAATGGAATCGTTTAAGGGAAGATACTATAATTGCCTGCAAACCTCTGAATTGTAATTGTCTGCTACAAAAGAAACACTGGCAAAATCTCAAGTTAGAAATCCCTTGGCTGATTTAACTTTCCATTCCCACTGCCCCTTAGCAAACCTCCCGGTAAGTTGAGGAGATTTACCAGCACCATAAAATATTTTGGCTTAATAGAAAATTGTTTATCTTGGCTGCTAAAATTCCACATGTTGTCCTGTACCTTCTCTTGGGTTGAGAAATTCACAGAAGAGATAAGAAAATAGGCCCTTTGGAATAAAGAAAATATGTTTTGATTTATCAGATGCTTACAGAATGATGGGAGACATACATATTCCTTAAATGCCCACCCCGCCACCATCCATTGCCTACCCCACCCCCAAAAATGTATTAGTAAGTCTGAGCAATGGGAGTTTATAGCAGCCTCAGCCCATTCATGATATGACCCGTTTATTTTAGCAAAACAGG
This sequence comes from Cabassous unicinctus, assembly GCA_029593785.1. NCBI lineage: Eukaryota > Metazoa > Chordata > Mammalia > Cingulata > Chlamyphoridae > Cabassous > Cabassous unicinctus. The sequence continues at coordinate 2,651 of JAQZBX010000789.1, forward strand.
CTCCACTGAGCAATCACAACACTAAGTTTAATTATAATTCCCACCATCAATAGCCAATTGTGAATAAAGCAATAAAATAAAATAATGTCATAGGGTGACTTTCCAAATAAATTATTTCACCCACATTTTTTTCCTTGTAAATAAAGGATCTTTGTAATTTTGTAGGAAAATTAAAGTGATTTATGTAAAAGAAAAATTGAAAGGTTTAATAATTTGGGGGGAATACCATAGAAAATCAAACAAGAAAGTGACAGTTTGGGGGAGATATTTATCTAACTAACCCTAATTAAAAATATCAATATGGCATAAGGTTCTATGTCTTCCCACTAGCGGTGATTTTAAAATAATATTTTAAAGCTTGCATCACACTAGCAAAGGTGCAGCTGCTGTGCTGTTTTTCTTGGCAAGCACTGGGATCCTTTGTGGGTACTGAATAAACTCAAGCTTCGAAGCCGAGCAACTCTAGAACCAGACTGCTGGATGGTTCTCCCGAGAGTTCAAATATTTGAGGGAAAAAATACGTACAAAACTCAATTCTTGTTGGGATGCAAGGAAATATGGACACTTACCCAGGTGTGAAAACATGGCTGAGCTTCTGTAAATGCGGTGTTGGGTATCCGCTGGTCTCAAGGGGTGATGGGAAATGAGCCTTCCCAGGCCACGGACGCTTGTACAGCAAAAGGCAGCTCCCCAGCCTGCCCTAAGCAAATGTCCACCTCGACGCTGGTGACCTGGTTTTCTTGGGGGCTATCAATTAGGAGCAGATTCCTTTTCTCCTTTGCTGTTTTCAAGTTTAGTCCAGTTCAGTAAGCACCTGAAGCTTTTTGGACAGCAAATAATAAGCTTAATCAGCCTCCCGATGAGCAAAAATGCTCGCTGAGTCGTAGAGCCTTTGAGTCTTTGGCGTTTTCCTGTTCACGGTAAGCCTAGATAATATCTGGGATCAAATGATGAGGTCTGAAGTGTCCAAACGCTTACTCCTTTTTTTTAAAGAGAACTTAGTCCTATTACACTCACCTCTTAAGCACCAAAACTCTTCTATTTTTTAAATAAGTTTTCTTTATGGCCGGAGTATCAAAGTGACAAGAATTTCTGCAGCAAAATTAGTCACATGTGGGATGGTAAGAGGCCAAGGAAGAGAGTGTTTCAACTTTGTAAATAGCCCAAGAACACCATTTTAGTATCTGTGGAGGTTACGAAAGTCTGTTTCATTTGAGGAGGGCTGGTAGCAATCGAATGAATCGTTTCTGCAAATAAACACTCCGCACGCAGGTCACGGTGGTCCTCTCACAAGCACATCCGTGACGGCTCTTTGGCAAATTAACTTAGTTCAAGTTACTCTTCATAAACGAAAGAGTACCTTAACCATTTTGTTTTATCTATTGTTGGTAAAATCAAATCCATATTTCCAGGTGTGTTTTTTTTTTTAAAATACATATCCCTATGAATAAATTTCAGGCCCCCTATTACTTCTCCTGTAGAGCCTCTACAGGGAGCCATCACTCAATCCCCACGTCTGATTCCAAGGGCACTTGTCAATGAACTGGAGTCATAACCATTTTGCAATGTATTTTACCTCATTACTCACTGTTAACTAATAGAAGAAAACATGTCCAAGTCAAATATATTCCCTGTTAAAGGGCCGAGGATTTCCTTTTATTCCTAAACATAGTCTCTAAGCCCCTGGGTGAAAGGGAAGATATGAGTCATCCCATCAAGAGAGGGGCCTTATTTCATTAAACTCGGCAACAAAGCTCCCGTGCCTAGAGGAGAGCCTCAGTGTCACCTGACCAGCGCTGCCCTTGCCTTTTAACTTCCACTTGCAGCCTTGAAACCACGGCTTCCTCACTCCTCGGTACTCGCCGGCTGCCTCCAATCTCACCCCACCGTGCAGGTCTGTTTTGCACACAGCCCCTCCCTGGAAGAGTGGCAGAGAATGTCGCTTGTGAACTATTTCAAAACGAGGAGGGAAGTGTGTCACCACAGTGCAGTAGCCATTACAAGACAAGCATCATCTCTGCGTCACAGCGGGGGAAACTGTGGAATGGCATGCAGCTTGTCACAACTCACCTGGCACACTACAGCAATTTACCTGACGACAGTAAAAGATCAGCCACACACAACAGGACCAGAAACCACGGAGGTAAGGGCGATGTGAGTTTTTAGTAATAGACAAGGCTAGAGAGTATGAGCTTGAAAAACAATGGCGATTGGGTCTTGACCAAATATTAATGTTTCAATTCACATCAATTCAACTTAATATTAAGTGAAATAGAAACCCAGAAGGGGAGAAAAAGCCGACTTCTGACTAGAAAATTGGGAATATCTTTATAAGAAGGCAGCACTTGAGCAAGACTTTGAAGTTTAGACAGAATGTGGTCTCGTAGGGGTGTGGGAAGAGAGAGACTTTGGGGCAGAAGAACTAGCATCAGCAAAGGCACTGAGGCAGAGAATGGGAGCTGGTGTGTAAGGAGGAGCAGTAGCAGGGAGATAAGCTGGAAAAGCTGGAAGCTGCCTTGGTTAGCTCCAATCTCCCCGTTAAGGGATGCAGGGCTTATTCTATAGACAAGGGGAGCAATGCAAGGCTTCTGAGCAAGAGGCTGTCATCTTCGGAGCAGTAGTTTTAGAACGATGAATCTGGCCATGGTGAGTGGATTGGGTTGGCGATAGGAAGGACAGGAAACAGGCAGCAGTCAGGAGGCTACTGCAGTAATCCTCAGGTTAAGGGCTGAGTCATAGCCCTGACATAGGAAGTCGGAGAGAGATGTGAGAAGCATGAGAGGAAAAAGACCAAAATCCAGGGATGAATTGGACCTCAGGGGTGAGGGAAACACAAAGTGTTACTGAGGTTTTGCACCCAGGTGACTGGGACAGCAATGTCACTATGGACAGACAAGGGGAGCCTGTCCTAAGTATGTTTCACTTGAGGGGTCAACCGGCATCCATGTCCGTCCTTGAAGACAGAGGACCGAGGGCAAGAAGAGAGAGAAGAGCCAGAAATGCAGATTCTGGGAGGTGGGGGGGCGGGGCCTGCATAAGGTAGGACCCCAAGGCTACCAGAAGAATGTTGCTCCTTCAGTCTCCACTCAGTAAGTGTCAGTTAATTAAATAAATGAGCGGGGAGAAGGGGAGAAAAAAATATGAATCTATATTCATTAACCCCACTTAAAGGTTGAACACAATGAAATCCAGATACAAATCAAGGCGGAAAAGTATAAAAGACTCAAGGAAGCGAGGGCTATAAAAAAACTGAATTAAATAGGAACCATTCCTGCCATCTAGAATTTACTTAATAAAATAGACCTAACATGATGCAATTATATCCTAGAGGATAACTTGCATTAATAAAGTATAGCAAGCACTCCCATAAATCCAAGAATAGTTTTTAAAGTATCAAGAATATTTCTCTGCTCAGTAAATTATATAATTCAAGTGAACCAATGGCATTCTTCCTCTAAAGCAGTGGGATTCTGGCATCACAGACTCTAGGCATCCTGCGCCAGAAGTCGCCATTACACGGCATCTCTTTCCAGGGGCTTGAATCTCTCATAGAGGATCATGCTTCAGTTCAACTGTTGAAAATCGTTTTGTTTTCCCCCCTGAAACTAGTGGCAAGTCTCAGGAAAGTTATGGACAACGGTTATTTCTCCAAGCACTTGCTTTTTTGTCTCTCTCTCTCATTTCTTGAGAGGTTGGTAGAAGATGATTAGTGTGTGTACTTGTCCAGGAAATGTCAGTGGCAGAAAAGGAATGGGGAGCGGTAATAATATTAGCAATTTGTATTACAAAGCATCCTTACTTGAAAGAGCTTCGAATGGTCTCACAACTATTTCGTTACACCAGTGCGCATGGAAAATATTAAGGCATTCATGTTACAGATTTTTCAGCTTGGGCAATAGAACTTTCTGTACTTTACCCATAAAGAGTGTGACTATTAAGATGTCAACTCTTAAGCCTGAGTCCTCCTTTCACAAACGGTCAGTTCTTTCTAAGCCTCCATAGTGACTATGTCATCCCAAAATTTTTCACTAAAGTTCCTTATGCTGCAGAGCTAAGCAGGATTAATAAGTTGAAGAATCACAGCCTTTCATTTTCAAAGAAAATAACCCTACCGCAAGAGTAATAGAAGGGGGTGGAGGCAGAAGGGAGAGAATGAGTTGGGCTAGTGGAGAAGGATGTCGTTTAGAGAAGCCTCTTATACAAAAAACTTGCCTTTTAAAAATAAATAAATAAATAGATAGATAGATAAATAAATAATAAAAGGACATCCCTGCTCTGTCAGTGGAGTCCAGAAATTTCTGAGTTACTCCTCAGCTTTTCTCAAGCCAGCTGCCAAGGATAAGGTAAAATGAGTTCCAGCTAATGAAATTCATAAATCATTTGTAAAAGCCTGGGCATCTTTCAATTTTAGCCTTCTTTTGTGTGGTCCTCAAACAAGTTGGCAGCTAAGACATTTCAAATACCTCGAAGCCTCTGTCCTTTTCTCACTGCCACAAAACCCTCCAAGAAAGGGTGAGGTGGGGAGCTAACAATTCTGCCTTCCGGGCCCACCAACTTCCCCACATCAGATGGGAGCAGGGACAGGATTTGTTCCAGTTAAGAAAGGGGGGGTGCGCGATGGTGGAAGTCATGGCACAGACTCCTGTCCATGCGGCCGGACAGGTTGCTGGGAGCTAGTCCTGTGAGGGATTCAAAAATTATTAGAACCCAGTTCTTGCCCCTGGCAGCACTTATCAATGGAGGAACTATGAAACTCCTCATTTGTTGCCAAAATGAGGAGGCCGGGCCAACAAAGCTTTGCTCCGTGTCCCCTCCAGGGGTTTGCAAACCTTTACAATACATTCACTTCTCAGTCTAAAGGAAGTGATAAGGCAAAACTATAAAATCTTCGCCTTTTGTCTCGGCCCCTTCAGTTCCTGCTGACCCACTCTTTTCTCTCCTCCATGATGCTGCTTCTTGTCCTTCTCTGACCTATTTCAGAAACACTGTCATCTGGCTCACAGCTCCTAGTCTCTCTCAGGACAGGGTCTGAGTCAGCCAGTCATCAAGAACTAAAAAGTGGTATGTATTCCTCTTGGTTCAGAATGCAGCAATGCACCTTTAACAGGAGATGACTTCCCTAATGTGAGGAGGTTGATTTTCTCGCATGATTTATGGAAAGCCATGTCTTCCCTGCCTTTAAAGCCACAACCACCCAACCTCAGCAAGAATTTCAGCCCAGTACTACTTGCCTTTACAGGTTTATTGCTGGAGCGGATGTGGCTCAAGTGGTTGAGCGCCTACTTCCCACATGGGAGGTCCCCGGTTCAGTTCCCCAAGCCTTCTAAAAACAAAACAAAACAAAACACAAACAACACACAAACATAAAAACCAACTCGGGGAGTCCATGTGGCTCAGTGGTTGAGTGCCGGCTTCCCACATACAAGGTCCTGGTTTCAATCCCCAGCCCCGGTACCTCAAAAAAAAAGAAAAAAAAGAAAAAAACCAAAGCTTTATTGCTGTTGAAACTATTTCAAGTATTAGGAGCTGACAGGTGGGGCAGCAATTTTGGAGCAAAGGGCTCTTCCTGATATCTCTGAAATCACAGCATTCACCCAGCCAGCATTGCTCAATATGGTAGCCATATGTGGCTGTTGAAATCTAAATAAATTAAAATTAAATAAAATTACAATTCAGAGTCCCCATCTCTCTAGCCACGTGTGCAGCAGCCACATGTGGCCAGCAGCTACCATATTGGACAGCACAGAACATGTCCAGCTTCACAGAAATTTCTATTGGACAGTGCAGCTCTGAACCAATATTCAAACCATGGCTGAGTTTTACTTTCAGATATATAATTCACACAGTGGCAACCTAACTGATTACATAAAAAGACCAGACACGATAAAAAGCTAAGTCATAATTATGCAAGGCAATTATTCTCCTACACATAAAAGGACGAGAGACAACATTTTTCATTATATACCAAAGTAAGAACATAACAAAGACTTCCTAGATATAGTAAGGACTGAACTGAAATGTGTTAGAAAAAAAAAAAAAAATCAGTTTATCTTTTAAATAGGCTTAGTCTTTGGATTTCTCTGTAAAGAGGTGCTTCATAATTATAATGGTTCTCATATGCAATACTCTAAAATCCACAGAAATATTTAAATCTTCATATTGTTCTTTACTGTCTAATCAAAACACACAGTGAAAGCCTGCAGTGTTATAATCCAATAAATCAAACACCAAGCTCAACCTGAGTCCCCAGCCCATGGGCAATTGGGCTGATAAGTATAGAGCCCAAGAACAAAAGAGACGGGTGTTCAGTATGAGGCAAGTTCACCAGACAGCTATTCACAAGGACACTCCTGGTGCTCTGGCAGTTAAGGACACTTGTCCGTGCCTCAGACGAGCCCTGGTGAGTGCTGTCTTTCTCATTCACAGCAGAAGCAGTGGCATGTCTTGCCCTGGGGTTCTCTGGCCCATTGCCTTTGGTACCCGGCCATTTTGTGTGTCTGCCGACAGCCCGCCAGTGCCTCACCGATGTCAGATCGCAGAGCTGTGAAGGGGGACCAGCACATAGACTGGCGACTTGCAAGCCAGTGAGACTTTGAGAATGGCCCGTGTGTTGGCTGAACTTCAGGACAGAAGCACACTTCATCCCTGAGGCAACTCATCCACCTCAGTCTGAAGCCTTCTATATTTCTATCCCATTACTTCATAGAAGCACAACATACAAACGGCAAAAGGAGGACGCAAAATTGAATTCTGTGGGCTCCCTGCCTCTTTTTCCCTGTGCATACTCCAATCTTCACTTCATTCCTGAACGCTGACTCCCCTTCCCCAGGATGGCTAAACCTTGGAACAGCTGACCACCCAGACACCCAGAGTCAGCTTCTCTATTTCAAGTAGGAGTTCAAACTCATCCCAAAGACCCCCATCCCAACCTTACCCTATTTCTCCTCGAGGCCTGTCATGAGACCTGAAGAGCAGCCATTCAAAATTGTATCAGTCAACAAGTATTTCCCAGCACCCATTATGGATCCAGTCTCCTTGCCTTCATGGAGCTTCCAGATCAAAACACTCTGCTCTGTTAAAATGCAAACACATGAGAATAGAGGATGAGCTAGAGTCATCTTGGTGAGAACACGACTTCACAGGGACCTAGCCAATGATGACTGAGTGAGGGCTAAGACAAACGGACAGTGAGGATGAAGGAACTGGTGAAAGGAAGCCATGTGGAGGCCAGACTCAAGATAGAACACAAAAGGAGAGAGAGAAGGACGGTGAGGGTCAACCTTGGCACAGCCAATCAGCCTGTGCTGCAGCTCAAGGCACATTGGGATTGTTCTACATGATATTGCAAAGGTGGATACAGGCCATTAGACATGGTGTCAAAACCTATAAACTGTGCAGGACAAAGTGTAAACCATAGTGTAAACTGTAGACCTTGGCTGGTAGCAATGCATCAACATTGGTTCATCAATTGTAACAAATGTACCACACTAATATAAGATGTTATTAATAGGGGAAAATGTGGGAAGGGCAAGGGTTAGGTTATATGGGGATCCCCTATACTTTCGATATAACATTTCTGTAATCTAAAACTTCTCTAAAAATAAAGTTTATTATATAAAAATATATAATAAAAGCACCTTTTCCTTCCTTTGCCTGCTCTTTAGCTTTGTTTCCTTGTTTTCTCCAATACTTAGGCCATGTTTTTACCAGAAGAGTAGCATTCAAAACATTGGTTAAATCTCAGAAATTTCCTTATTCATGCACAACCCTAAAATGATAAGCCTTTCTCTTTATTGTAGTCAACTAAGGAATGTAAGCAGCACGTCATCTGGGGTACCAGCTCTCCCTTTCCTCTCACGTTCTCAGAGAGAGGTGTCAGTGCAAAGCTAATGGCTTGCGAGTTAACTGGCAGGAACTTTCTTGTCTTTCAGGCTGGATGGGAACGTTTTTGTTGTAAGAGATAAACAGGACCAAGCATGTTTTAAAGCTTGCAAAGGAAAGTTGGTAAGCTCAGCTACTGAGCTGCCCTGGGACTCCACCAAAATGACAGTTTTAATTGCACTTGGAGGATGAGCTAATTATGGCCAGAGAAACTTAGCACTGGGGCTGCAATGAGCGACATTCTTTTTCTGGGAAACACAGTACACAGGTGACATCCTTATGTGATTCAAGTGCTTCTTCAAGGGTTCAGAAAGACATTTAAACCAAAAGAGTTCAAGATAAATGGGAAAGGGAAAAAAAGAGTTTCTGTGTGGGACTGTGAAGGTTGAGTGGTGAGCAGGAAGTGGAGTTCAAAAGCGGTAGAATAACAGCTCACAAAAGGGAGCAATAAGTGGGAAAGAGCAATTAATTGGATCAGTCTGTTAAGGCTCAAAATAGTCTGATAGAAAGACGACGTAATATCCTGATTTTCCCAAGTTAGGTCCCAAATCTTCCATATGACTAATAATTAAAGCCAGTTCTTGGGAAATAAATTCTCTAATTTGTATATTCAAGAGGGGGGATTGCAGTTAGCTCTTTGACCTTACTCCAAATTTTCTTTTGGGGGTAAATTCCTTAAGATCCTCAAAAAAATCCTTTGGAAGTATTCTATAGAACCGTGAAGAATTTGAGGTCCTAATGAAAGGACCAGAAAACAGCCTTCACTTCCAAATGTGGCTGAGTTTTACTTTCAGATGTATAATTCACGCAGCAGCAATCTAACCGATTATATAAAAAAACCCACCCATGATAAATGTTCAGTTACAACCCACAGACTTTTCCCTCGAAGACTCGCTGCCAGCATCAGCATGTTCTTCAGGGATTCTTACTAAAAATATTGTCTTTTTTTCTATTTGTTTCTCCGTTTTGTTACCCCGCTTTTACACTCACAGGCACACACGTGGACACACCAACTTCACCATGAATTCTGGCAGGAAAGGACAACTGGTCAATCTAGAGTGAACAGGGGTGTAAAACAAGCCAGTTGTTTGAGATCTCAGGTTGGAAAACAGAGATACAAATTCAGCTTGCTCTCCCTCACCAGCACCGCTAGGAGAGAACCCTGGTCCTACCAAACAAACGACCCTGGTCTCTGTCAAAACAGCCACCAGCAAAACCATGCTGAATGTTGAAGATGATTTGACTTTTTTCATGCTGCTTTAACGGATAATGGGCCCACCTTCACCCCTGGGGAGAAGTGTTATTCAAAGTTTTGTGTCTGAGAACAAAATGAGTGAGAAAAAGCCATTGAAGTACATGGTATTGGCAGTTGAGAAATGAAAAGACAAAGATGTTTCTTTTGAAGGGGGAGTGTACTTTTTGCTTCCAGGAATGGTCAAGGGAGGAAGCGGAGAAGCATAAAGCAGCCACGATGTTGGGATGAAACAGAGGAAGATGCCTCGCCCTGTAGGTGGGAGGGCTCAGCTGACCGGCTTCACTGGGACACTCAGAACTTCCATGTCCAGGACAGCACAGAGCAAACAAGGCACCTGGCGGAGGTTAATACGAGGCGTTTGCAGAGCCCAGGAACAGAAAAGCTCCTGTAGTCAGTGCTTCTCCAACTGAAGGATCATGGGTCATCTGCTCTAACACATGCCTGAGCCCTCCAGGCCCCAGAGATTCTGCTTCAGTAGGTCTGAGGTGGGGCCAATAAATTTGTCTGTTTATCAGACTCCCAGGTGGTCCTCAGGCTGCTGGCACTGTGCAGCACACTTAGACACATTTCTGCAAGAGAGCTTGGTTCATAGTCAAGAGACTGGGATTTTATGGGAAACTCAGTCTCCATTTTAGCCTAACAGGTACTGCAATGGTGTATTCTTTGTAGAACATGGTGATGATTTGCTTGCAGGTGAGAAACATTGGCTGTACAGTGGGGCCTATGTTCCCAGGAACTGGGGAAGGGCAATTGTCTCTTTCACAATAATCACATTGGCAAAAGGCTCAAATGCACACACAGCTTTTTAGAGCCTTCTCTAAATTAATGGAAAGGCTTGTTATTCTGTTGTTCCATTTCTTCTTGTTTTCAGTCTTCTTGTTTTCAGATTCAACTGAAGATATCCCAGCATGTCATACCAGGATTTTTTTTCCGCTTCTGCACAAGCAATGGTTTCTATCTACACCTATTAAAAGTCCTTGGAGATTCCTGAACACCTGTCAGAAGAACTGAGAATCACATTAGCTCCGGAAAGAGAGCTGAGATCGTCAAACACATTGGGTTTGTGTGGTGTTGAACTTGATTTGGTGGTGATGGGAACAGGCTCTCGCCAAAGGGAATTGCAGGGATATGCACAATACTTTTAACTGAAAAAGCCAATGACTTCCAGGCAGGTACATTTTGTTTAGCCACCTAAAAATTGTGTCCCCAGGTGGTTTGTGTGAGAAAGCCACATTAGCTATTGGTTGAAAAGCCTTACTTCCACCACAAAACCATTTCAGCACTTGTTCATTAAATTTAAAACATCAAAGAGGATTTTCAAATCTGGAAAACATTTATGAAAAATTTAAATGGGGTGTCACTCTGGCAGTGAAAGTGGCATGAACTGTTTGATTTTCAACTATTTACAGATGTATCTTACTCTGGGATTAATGCATCTATTTTCTAGAAGAAATTGTATATGCAAAGTTTTGACCAAATTTGTCTGAGAAAGGAAAATTAGTTTAAATCCAAATAGTGTGGAATTGTTCTCCTGTATGTAGTGTGTGTCTCCCTTTGTGTGAATGAGGGAAGGAAAAACATTTTTTTCAAGTTGTATTGTTTTATAGCTCTTGATATCAGAAATTATGCATGAGAAAATTTAAGAACTTAATGTTCTATTCCCATTTTAGTTTGGAATTCCTGAGTCCCAAGGTTGCCAAATCTTGTCTTTCCTGGTTCATGTTTATGTTTGGGAACTTTCTTTAAATAATTATCTGGGAACCGGTCATTTAAGACAATGCCAAAAGACAATATGAACTGGGAACATATCTGGCCCACTACAATCCTTGGGGAAAATAAAAGGGAAAAAAGTTCAGGTTTTAGCCTGGGATGTTTTTTAAAAATTAAACATTTTCTGTAATTCAGATTTTAGTTATTGTTTGTCACTTCTTATTCCTAAATGATTTGAAGTGGCTTACAAAAGCACGTATCATGCTTTAAAAAGCAAGCCAGAGGAAACAGGGAAAAAGAAAAAAATCACTGCCATTAGTTTGTTTCACTAGAGGTAGGCTGTATATTTGGATTTGAATTTCCTATCAGTCATCCCAAAGAAGGAAACACTCTTTTTGAGACTATTAGAAAAAGAGAAAAAAAATCAATTACTCAAGATAAGTATAGCTAGTCCTGGTACTAAGACCTGGGTGAAATTTTTACATGGATCATTAGAGAAAGACTACCTAATAGCATGCTCAACATCATGCCTATATGGTATACTGATGAGTTTTAGAGGACTGAGCTCCATACACCATTCAATGTAGGCCAGTGGCTCAGCCCCAAAAGACCGCTCAATGAGCACAAAGCTGCTAGGGACAGAATGACATATACCAGAAAATCAACTATACCATAGTCTGGCTTCATCTAAGGAAAAAAATGGGTGTATCTAGCAAAATGGATGGACAGACAATCCTCCCTAGATAATATTTCATGAAACCAAATCTTAGATAAATGCTGAACAATGTGCATCTCACGCGGGGAGCTTGACAAACTACAGTCCCTAGGCATCACCCCAGGTCTAACAGAATCTCTGTGTGAATATCCTGGGCACGGGTATTCTGTAACCTTCCTCAGGCAATTCTGAAGGACAACCAGGTTTGGCTACCATTGCTCTTAACTACTTGAACGCGCTCCATTCAATGCCTTCCATGACCATGCTGCTTTTTCCTTTCACCCTCTTGCAGCTCCTTCTCTGATTCCTCTGCTTTCCCTAGTTTCCTAAATGCTTTTGACCTCTTTTCTTCTTTGTCCTGTTCATTCTCACCCTTAGTAACACAGACAGGCACATACATTCAATCACCCCATCAGAAATCTTTTTCTCCAAATTTAACTTCTTTCCTAGCCACAGTACAACACTTTTAACAACCTACCCAACATCTTCACCTGGATTTATCAGTCTTTTAAATGCATCTCAATTAAGCAGTTCCTTTTTATGATTAACTCCATTACCAATATTTTCCATCTGTGAGGATGACACCAGTACATTTCCAGTTATGCAGATTTGAAACCTTAAGGATAGTGTCCTCTCTTGCCCCCACCCCCATTTCCAAAAAATCAGTTGACAAGTCCTCTTAAGGGTATTTCTAAAATCTCAATCCCATGCCTCAATCTTCACTCTCTTCTCTCCCCTACTGCCCTAGGTCAGGTCATCAGTGTATCCCACCTAGAATGGTGAGACTCTAAACCCCTCCAGTCTAGAAACTTTGAGAAGACTTGTAATAGGTTTGATAGGATTAAGTTTTACTTCCTAGAACACGTCTTCAACCTTAGAAGTCTTCTTTCACTTACCAGAATTAGTTGCAAGGTCTTCCACCATCTAACCTCAACCTGCCTTTCCAAATATCCTTACCCAATGCATATTCTTTACTTTTCTATATCTTTGCCAATACTCACTCTGTTTTCTCCAGTGGAAACATCTCTCTGCTCCCACCCAAATAATGCCCAAATCCTACCCAGTCTTCCAGGCCTATTTTAATGAGCTGTGTATCCCATCAATCCCTTAGAACAATGTCTTTCCCAAAGTTGGAGTTCAACCAACACTGAATGAGTGAGTGAATGAATACATGAGTAAATGTTCATGTCAGAATGTTCTTTTGGCTTGCATCATCTGGGGAAGTTTTCCCACTGACAATTAAGCCACAATCACGTGAAAATCTGTCAATGTAAGGATTTCCCCCCCATTATTTCTCATTTCTTTGACTCAGTCCTTTCAGGTGAAACAGTCTTGGGGGCCACCTTTGGCACTCCTTAAAAAGCAAAGAGAAAAGCTTTCCTATGTGACCTTTCACGTGGGCCACGTCGCACTAGTATCCTCTTCACAGGTGACGTGCCTAATCATGAATCAGAGCGCCCGTGAGGGGCGAGTCTAGGCGGGACACAGAGGATCTTGACATGGCAGCTGAGCGCGAGAGCAAGAGCTGACCTAGGGGAGAAGCTTGGGAACATGGAAGCATCCGTCGCTCTTCACCTGCCTGCTATTACGGGTGCAGTGACACCCCAGGATACTGTGAGTCATCAGAGGAAAACAGCCTGGCAACAGGAGTGGAACCAGACCTCATTAACATGAAGCAGTGTCTGACATCCTTGAGTCAGACAAAAGAGAATACGAAATTGATGTGGTCAGCATTACTCCCAAGCTGCATTTGAAAAGAATCAAACGAAGTGGCAATTGACAGCACTTCAGGAGGAAAATAACCCACAAATGAAACAGAAGCATGTTGAGTGTAAACCTCGAGTCTTAAATGCATTAAAATATGACTTTACATTTGATTTGCTCCCACAGTGAGATCATTCAGACCAAATCTATAAAAGGAACAAGGTGTTCATTTAATGTGCTCTTGTCAAAGCCCTACAGCAAAGGGTGGTGGTGGGATTAATTTAATTACCAAATTCTCTGCCTCTTAAAATAAGTGTGGGCATGTTTGTAGTGCTGAAAAGGCAAAGCGCTTCATGAGAGAGGGATGGAAGAGGAGAACGGCTGGTGTCTCTTGACTTGGAGAAGATCACCGTCACCCATCACAGTCCGCGAAGACCCTTGACGAGTAAATAAATGGGATGTAGGTTATCCAACATAACTTTGCTTCCTGCCGCTTTCCAAAAATGTAGGTAAGATGGGGGCATTTGTTTAGAGTACCTCTTAGCTAGTGAGCCACACAGGCTGTAAATGTGAAATAGCCTTCACTCAGTTGAACACCACGTGATTTTGTCTGAGAACAAAGGGTACCTGAGCGGCCTTTCACTCCACATCAGATTTGGTATTGCTTGTTATTGCTTCTTGTCATTTATTGATTAATAGAAGAAAACTTGGTTGGTGATAATTTTTTTTTTCTGAACAAAAATATCTTTAGGTTTTCCATTCAAATCCTTCAAAGGTACTACTCCTGGTCTCTTACTGAGGGACCATCTCACCCTAGTGTCTCACTCTTGATCTACCATTCCCTCGGTCTTCACATCCGCAAACAGCCAAAGGGCAGCAGTGAGCTAAGGAAGGAGCCTTTAGGCTTCTTTGGGATGCAGCAGGCGTCAGATCTATTGGGGGTCCCACCTTGAGGGGCTGCTCTTGGGAAAAGATGGCTGCACTGCGCCTTAGTGCCTATGATGATGGGTCTTCATTTCCTGGTTGTTGCTCATTTTTAAAGTGAGAAATCTATGAACTTGAAATAATGTGAAGCCATATTTTTAAAATAATTAATATGTAGTCTATGCCTTAATTTTTAAAACTTCAAGTTAAATATTTGTATATGTGCTAGCTATGTCTTGCTGTTAGTCCATTTCACAAGAGCAGCACGTTTGTTATGGAATAAGCCTTTGGAGACCATCATCTATTGGACACACAGCTCTTCAGCCGACTGTGACAGCAATAACAAAGGGTGCAGTTCTGTGCTGTGAGAAAAGGCAAAGTAAACAAAAAAGTGCAATATGTTCCTAACAGAGATTTGCTTTGAAACATGACCCATAATAATTGCAAAAGAGGGAAATACTTTCCCATCATTCTTCAGAAATCTACCTCATCTGAACAGTTGATTTATAACCAAGAAACAATGACTCTTCTGATTTTAATCTTATTTCTTAAAATAAATAGATTTCCTTCAACAGGGTAAAGAGGTAATTTGATCAAGTGCAAAACAATGAACTGGAAATGCAGATTCTCAAGTCTGTCTCCAGGCGACCAGGGCTCCATGAATCCGTTTCTGAAGCTTTCTCATCCAGTTTTCCCCACCTGCAAGGTGACATTCAACAGCTGACATCTCACATATTGAGAGAAAATCCACCCAAAAACAATAACAAGGAAGCTTCTTTTGGAAGATTCTGAACTCTGTGAATACTTCATTCAAATCACAACATTTACACTATTTTAATGGAACTTTTTTAAGGGACTCATCTTTGTAGCTTTGGTCCTTCCAGTAAAACATTGCTAAGGAGAATTACAATGAGAAGGCATTGGGATTAAAACAGTCTTTTTCTAAATCCAAAAGACAAAATAAATACAGTATGTGTGGTACGGCAAAAGGAGAGAAGAAGCAAGAAACCCTCGGTTCACCTGGCTCTAGGCCCTTCTGCTAACCCACCCCTATATCAGGAGATGCTACCACTCAAGCAGAGATGGGCGGTTTCCCCCATAAATGGTGCTGGTGCTAGAAAACAAGCAAGCACTACAAAAAATCACCACTCTTTAATTTTTGCTATGAAAAATTTGCATTTCATTTCCTCTATGTTGAAAGTACAGCAGAGATATTGATTAGTGAATTATATGTTTACAAGAGATTTTTGTACGTGACTTAGAAAAAATGTGAAATCCCCACAAAAAGAAGAACCATCATTTCGACATTAATGTATCTCCTTTCCCCACCCATTTCTCACAATCATGCACTCTTGATATATTTAATCTTTGGCAGTGGTTCCCATAGCAACTCCTCCTGGTTGTAGCATTGCTGAAGGCTACTGTCATCTGGAAACCTAGCCCTGCCCTGGCAGCTTTCCGCCCCCTCCTTTCCTCTTTTCATTTATTTGTTTATATTAAACCTCGGGTATCTCAGAACTCTCCTTGCACTGACCATCAGAATCCTGCCAGAGATGAGATTTCTTTAAAGACAAAAGATGCGTTATTTTTATATTGTTTTGTTTTTGCTTTTCAAAGCACGGGCCCTGACTTATTGAAATCTGTACTCCCATCCTCACCTACAACTTCCTTAAAAGCACTTACAAACGTGAGGAGGCACTCTTTAAGGGGTAGTCATTAAAATCAGTCCCTAAGGAGTAAAACCATCACCTCTGGTCTGCCCTCTGTTCTAGAGTGACCAGGAAAACAAGATCCTGGAAATCCCCTGTGCAAGAATTCAGGAGGGTGGCACAGGCAGGGCTTGCAAGGGCAGCTTTGGGATTGTGTAATGCTTAAGAACTCAAATGGTGGAACATACTTCTAATTTCCTTCCTTCAATTTGTTTCTCCGCCCCCAGATAATACCAGCTCTGAGGAGTGGGTTCGGGGACTAGAAAATCAAATATTATTATTAATCACTGTAATTACTTTTCTTGGCCCAACTGCAGAGCTGGGAAGCAAACCAAACTCTCTTGAGTGCAGTCTGAACTAAAACATGTTGCTGAGCCACCATTACCTCACCCTTAGTCATCTTAAACTAGAAAGAATATTACTGCAATTTTTTTCTAAAATATAATTGAACATGTTTATTTACAGACACTGAACTCATAAAAGACAAGGTTTAAAGCACTTCTCCCTAATGATCCAGAAAAAAACTTTTCTCTAACTACTAAATGTCAAAAAAACTTCAATGTAAACAAAATTAGTTGAAAAGTTACTTGCATTGATATGAAAATACACTGCTGCTCAGCAGTTAAGATTAAAGTTTCAGAGTTCATAATACTTAAATAACTTGTCTGAAATTATAGCATTTATACTTCTAATAACTTAGTAACACATTTTCTTTTCCAGGGCCTCTATTGCTGTAAAACTCTAAGGGGTGCAATTCACATTGAAGGAATCCTATGATTTGTGTATTTATTGTAACCATTCCCCAGCAGAAAGAATTACACTGTTTTGTTCTTTAAAAAAAACGACAATATACTATGACAATTTTCTGATAGTAGGAAGTAAGCCATCTTAAGGAAAGCATGCCTTTTACTAATTTGCACAAAGTCAAATATTAAATATTTTACAGCCATGTCTCTTAAATCCATCAATATGGATTACAGAATATGCCCAAACATTTTAATTGAGATATCTGGTCAGGAAAATTGTTGGTTGTTTTGTGTTATATCCAACAAAAATTTAAAAGCTCATTTGAATTTTTCAATCAATGGATGTACTATCAGACAAGCAACTTTGAGACTACATGAACTCAACATTATTGACCATTTATTAAAATGTCACAGTGACTTAGAATTATGGGTGGCAGGAAACCAAAGCTTTCATTTTCATGAGTTGGTTTAGACACACTGATTTCTTCTTTCAATGTGAGGCATGTCAATTTACCTCATCCGGTCTAGTTTCTTCATCTGAAAAAAAGATCAATTACATATCCCTAGGATCTCTTTGATTACATATTTAATGAAATTATGATTTGGACACACTGATACTTTTACCAATGTATACCTGCATTGCAGTCAAAGAGAAATAGCCTTTAAAAAATGTTAGTATTTCATGGATCAAATAGCAGCATATAAGACATTCAAATAGGTTGACTGCTTCACTCTTTTTTATAAAAAATACATATATTGAGATATAATTGACATACAATAGACTGCACATTATTAAAGTGTACACTATGATACGTTTTGACATATGTATACAACAAAGATCACTACAATCAAGATTATGAACATATCCATCACCCCCATAATTTCCTCATGCCTCTTGGGGATCCTTCCTTCCTGTCCTTCCCCTCCCCCAACCCCATTCCCATTCCCAACCATTGATCTGCTTTTTGTCACTACAGATTAGTTGGCATTTTCTGGAATTTTATATAAATAGAATCATATAGTACACTTTTTTGGGGGGGTCTGGTTTCTTTCATTCGGTATAATTACTTAGAGATTCACCCATGTTGTTGCGAATACTGATTGTCTGTTCCTTTGTGTTGCTGAGCGGTATTCCATTGTATGGAGATACCAGAGTTTTTCTAGTCATGTCTTGATGGACATTGGAATTGTCTCCAGTTTGGAGTTAATACAAATAAAGCTGCTGTGTGCATTTGTCTATAAATCTTTGTTTGGGCATGTGCTTTCATTTCTAGGAGTAGAATGGCTGGATCATAGGGTAGGTGTGTGTTTAAACTTTTTTAAAGGACAAACTGTTTTCCAAAGAGGTTGTACAGTGGCACCAGCTTTGTATGAGAACTTCAGTCGCTCTAGATCCTCACCAACATTAGTATCATCAGTCATTTTAATTTTAGACATTCTAATTGGTGATAACGCATTTGGATTTAATTTGAATTTCCCTGATGACAGATAATGTTCAGCATCTTCCTAAGTGCTTACCTGGCATATGCATATCTTCTTTGGTGACTCTTTTGCCCATTTTGTTTTTGGTTGTTTGTCTTCTTATTACGGAGCTTTAATACTTCTTTATATGGTCTGGATAAAGTCCTTTAACTGATACGTGATTTGCAAAGACATTCTCCCAGTCTGTGGCAGTCTTTTCATTCTCTTCACAGTGTCTTTCAAAGAGCAGAGTTCTTCATTTTGATACAGTATAATTTACCTTTTTTTTTTTCTTTTATGAGTTGTGCTTTTGGTGTTATATCTAAGAAATATTTGCGTAACCAAACACCACAAAGATTTTCTACTATGTTTTCTTCTAGACATTTTATAGCTTTGTGTTTTTATTTAGGTCTACAATGCATTTAGAGTAAGTTTTCATGAATGGTGCAAAGAGTGGACTGAAGTTCATTTTTGCATATATGGCCATCCAATTGTTGAGTACCATTTGTTGAAAAGACTATCGTTTTTTCACTAAATTGCATTCGTACCTTTGTCAAAAATTCATTGACCATCCATATGTGTGTGGGTCTGCTTATGGACACTAATCTATTTGACTATCTTTGCACAAATGCCACTGCACTGTCTTGATTACTGATTCTTTACACTAAGTCTTGAAGTGAGGCAATGTAAGTCATCCAATTTTGTTTCTCTTTGTCAAAGTTGCTTTGGCTATTCTAGATCCATTGTATGCTATATGAATTTACATGAATTTAACAATGTTTTTATTTTAATAAAAGTATGCTGGGATTTTGATTGGATTACTCTAAATCTACAGATCAATTTGGAGAGAATTGGTATCTTCACAATAGTAATTCTTCCAACCGATGGACATGGTATATCTTATTTATTTACTTCTTTTTTAAAAAATGGTTTTCAGTTTACTGGTTGTCCACACCTTTTGTCAGACTTATATCTAAGAATTTCATATTTTTGTTGCTATTGTAAATATTTTTTCTTTTAAATTCAATTTCTGATTATGTGTCGCTGGTATGTAGAAATATAATTGATTTTTGCTTATTGACATTGTACCCTACAACTTTATCAAACTCATTTATTAGTTCTAGCTATTTTTTATAGATTTCATTGGATTGTCTACATAGAGGATTATGTGGTCTATGAATAAAGACATTTTACTTCCTTCCTAATCTGGATGACTTTCATTTCTTTTTCTTGCCTTTTTGCACTGACAGAACTTCCAGTACAGTGTTAGATAGAATTGGTGAGAACATACATCTTTGAATTACATCTGACCTTAGGAGTAAAGCCATCTTTTATCATTAAGTGTGATGCTAACTCTAATTTTTCATAGATACCCTTTATCAGGTTGCAAAGTTTCCTTCTATTTCTAGTTTGTTGAGAGTGTTTATCAGAAATGGATGTTGGATTTTATCAAATGCTTTTTTCTGTGTCTATTGAGATGATCATATGGTTTTTCTATCTATTAATATGGTGAGTTATATTGCTTTCTGAATGTTAAAACAACCTTGCCTTTCTGGAATAATCCCCACTTTGCTATAATATATTCTCCTTTTCATATATTGTTGGATTTGCTTTGCTAAAATTTCCTAGCAATTTTTGCATCTATTTTCAGAAGAAATACTGATCTATAGTTTGCTTTATCTTGCAAATTCATAGTTTGGTTTTGATATCACAGCAATTATGACTTCATAGAATGAGTTGGAAAATATTTCTTCCTTTTCATTTTTCTGGAAGAGTTGTAAATAACGAGTATTTTGTTGTTGTTGTTCATTAAAATTTTGGTAAAATTCATGAGTGAAGCCATTTGGGCCAGGAGTTTTCTTGATGGGAAGGTTTTAAATATAAATTCAATTTATTTAATAAATATAGGATGTTTCAGGTGGTCTATTTCATTTTGAGTGAACTTTGGTAATTTTTGTCTTTCAAGAAATTTGTCTCTTTCATCTAAGTTGTTTAATTTATTAGCATGTTGGTCATAATATTTATTTTTCTTTTCATATTTGTAGGCTCTGTAGTGATGTTGCCTCTCTCATACATGACATTGGTAACTTATGTCTTCTCATTTATTTTCCCTGATCATTTGGGCTAGAGATTTATTAATTTTATTGAAACTAAATGGTTTTCATTTCTTTGATTTTCTCTATTGGTCTTTGTCTTCTATTTCACTGATTTATACTCTAATCTGAATTATTTCCTTTCTGCTGCTTACTTGGGGACTTTATCCAGGTATCTTTCTGTTACTGATTTACAATTAATTCCCTTGAGATCGGAGATTTGTATGACTTGAATCCTTTTAAATTTATCAAAACTTATGGAGCCAAATATGGCCTACTTTGATAAATGTTTCTAGTCCACTTGAAAATAATGTGAATTCTGTTAGTGTTAGGAAAAGTGCTTTAAATATTTAGTAGATTGAGTTGATTAACACTATTAATTCTTCTACAGCCTCACTGATTTTCGATCTATCTGTTCTATCAGTTATGGAGAGACGGGTGTCTAAATCTCTGACTTTAATTATGGACTTTTCTATTTCTCCTTTCATTACTCTCAGGTTATCCTTCTTGGATTTTGAAGCTCTGTTATTAAGTTTATCAAGTTATTGACATTTATGAATATTCTGCCTTATGTGAATTGACCCCTTAATCATTATGAAATGAACTTCTTGATCATTGATAATATACTCTGCTCTGAAAACTACTTTGCCTAATATTTATATAATCATTATGCCTTTCTTATGATTAGTGTTAGCATGGTATGTCTTTTTCCATATTTTTACTTTTAATGTAATTGTGTCTTTGTAGTTAAAGTGTGTTTCTTATGGGCAATGAGCCTTGCTTTTTATCCCCCATTGGAAAATCTCTTTAATTGGGGTGTTGGGCCATTGTAATTTGTTGTAATTATAGAAATTATTGAGTTATTTTAATCAGCTTACTATTTATTTTCTATCTGTCCCATCTATTTTTGTATGCTTTTTCTTTTTTCTCTGCCTTCTTTTGGATTTAGTAATTTTTTTAGTCATTCATCTATTTAGGAACTATTAATTGGTATCTACTCTGTGCCAGGCATTGTTTTAGACACTGGGAAAACAACAATGAGTAAAACAGATATAATCCCTGACTTCTGAGACTTTTATTCTAATTGGAGAGAAAACAAGGAGACGAGCACAACTAGAGCAGGATGTGCAAGAAGAGCAGAAAGAGTGGAAGAGTGTCAGGGCCAGCTCACCGTTCACATAAGGCCTTGAAGATCAGGGAAGGGTGTTTGGATATTATCCTCAGTGTGATAGGAAGCTACTCATGGATTTTGAGTATGAAAGAAACGTGATCTGGTTTACAATTTAAAGAATCACTCTGGCTGTCATGTGGGAAAGCTAGAGCAGAAATAGAAATTCCAATTAGGAGGCTATTACAGTTTTCCAAGGGAGAAATGGTGGTGAAGTAGACTAGGATGAGGCAGTTGAGATGGCAAGTGGTTGAATTTTGGTGATATTTTACAGCAGGGCTCTTAACCTTTTTAGTTCCACAGACCCCTTTGCCAGTCAGGTGAAAACCATGAACCCCTTAGTAAGTCCACACTATACTGTGTATTATTTAATAAGTATATCACACCCACACCCACACATTCCCACAAGAATAATCTTTTTTTGAATTTCAATTCGTGGACCCCTGGTTAAGAACCCGTTTTATAGGCAGAACTTGCTAAAAGATTGGATGCAGGAAGGGAAAAAGAGAAATCAAGGATGATTTCTAGGTTTTACCTGAGCAACTACATGGAACCTGGTGCCACTTGCTACAGAATATCGAGTTTGGGAGTTTTCCTTTTGTACAAACTTAACAAAGTTTGAGATGTTTATTATTAGACATCAAGTAAAGTTATCAGATAGGAAGCTAGGTGGGAACCTGGAAGATTAAATGAGAGGTCATGCTGGAGAGAGATATTTAGGAGTCACCAGTGGACTTCTGTAGACTTTTAAGGAAATATCTGAGTTGCTATATTCCAGGTGAAGAATTTATTTTCTTGTGATACGTTTCTTTGCAGTCTAAGTCCCAACACACAGTCTGTCAGTGAAGGTCCTTATGACTGCATACAACAGAAACTGACACTGAATAGCTCAAGCAAAAAGAGGATATTACTTGAAAGGAGCTTTTCAATGCTTTTATAGAATTGAAGGAATATTGAAAAGCATGACTCAGGAAGGACAGCAACAAAGGCCAGAGCAGAAACCTCAGTGGTAAGCATTTGAGGAATTGCCATTAATAAAACTCAGCTGCCAGGGCTTTAAGTCCACCAGGACATTGTGACATTCTAAAAAGCCAGGTAAAAGGCCACCTAGTCCTTATTTGTTAAATAAAAGGGTTAGAGGAAATCCCTGCTATTCAAAATATGGTCCTTGGATCAGTAGTTTGTTAGGAATGCAGAATATTAAGATCCACCCCAGACCTAGTAAATTAGAATTTGCATTTTAACAAGAGCCCCAGGTGATTAACATATACTATAATGTTTGAGAAACACTGGACTAAATGATCATCCAGCTATAAAGTTCTCTGATTACCTGAATTAGGCAGGTGTTTTCAGCTTGCAGCTAATTTGTGGAAGGTTCTTTTGGATTCTTACACAAATTAACTTTATGATTCCATGTTGATTTACTTGTGGTGGGTTTTAGTGCTCTATGTGTAGTTTTCTTGTTGGTTGCTCCTAGGTACTGATATGTCTATGCCTGTGTCTGTGTCTGTGTCTGTGGTATGTCTATGTCTATGTCTATGACTATGCCTATGTCTATGACTATGTCTATGTCTATGTCTATGACTATGACTATGTCTATATCTATGTTTATATCTACATCTATGTTTATATCTACATCTATGTCTATGTCTATGACTATGTCTATGTCTATGTCTATGAGTATGTCTATGTCTATGTCTATATCTATGACTATGTCTATGTCTGTGACTTTGTCTATGTCTATGTCTATGACTATGTCTACATCTATGTTTATATCTACATCTATGTCTATGACTATGTCTATGTCTATGTCTATGTCTATGAAATGTCTATGTCTATGTTCATGACTATGTCTATGTCTATGTCTCTGTCTATGTCTATGACTACGTCTACATCTATGTTTATATCTACTTCTATGTCTATGACTATGTCTATGTCTATGACTATGTCTATGTCTATGTCTATGACTATGTCTATGTCTATGTCTATGTCTATGTCTATATCTATGACTATGTCTGTCTATGTCTGTGACTTTGTCTATGTCTATGTCTATGACTATGTCTACATCTATGTTTATATCTACGTCTATGTCTATGACTATGTCTATGTCTATGTCTATGTCTATGAAATGTCTATGTCTATGTTCATGACTATGTCTATGTCTATGTCTCTGTCTATGTCTATGACTACGTCTACATCTATGTTTATATCTACTTCTATGTCTATGACTATGTCTATGTCTATGTCTATGACTATGTCTATGTCTATGTCTATGACTATGTCTATGTCTATGTCTATGTCTATGTCTATGAGTATGTCTATGTCTATGTCTATATCTATGTCTATATCTATGACTATGTCTGTCTATGTCTGTGACTTTGTCTATGTCTATGTCTATGACTATGTCTACATCTATGTTTATATCTACATCTATGTCTATGTCTATGACTATGTCTATGTCTATGTCTATGTCTATGAAATGTCTATGTCTATGTTCATGACTATGTCTATGTCTCTGTCTATGTCTATGACTATGTCTACATCTATGTTTATATCTACTTCTATGACTATGTCTATGTCTATGTCTATGACTATGCCTATGTCTATGTCTATGACTATGTCTATGTCTATGAGTATGTCTACATCTATGTTTATATCTACATCTATGTGTATGTCTATGTCTACATCTATGACTATGTCTATGCTTATGTCTATGACTATGTCTACATCTAGGTTTATATCTACATCTATGTCTATGTCTATGACTATGTCTATGTCTATGTCTATGTCTATGACTATGCTTATATGTCTATATCTATATCTATATCTATGTCTATGTCCATGTCTATATCTTATTCAGTCTATTGCTATAATGATTTAGCACTTCTAGTGAAGTATAGAAGCCTTACTTCCATTTAGGACCCTTTACCTTCCCCACTTTTAAATATCATTTTCTTACCAGATGGCATTATAATTTTTGTTTCAATCATCAAATATGATTTATAAAACTCATGAGAAAGACAGTCTATTGCATGTATACATTTTTCTGCCCTTCCCTTTGTTCTTTCTTCTTTTGTGATGCTCCAAAATTCCTTCTTTTATCATCTCTTATCTGTTTAAAGAACTTTCTTTAGTCATTCTCTAAGGGTAAGTCTCCTTGTGACTAATTCTTTTAGATTTTCTTCATCTAAAAATGTGTTCCCCCCTCACCCCCCCCCATTCCTGAAGGTTAGTTTCCCCAGATATAGAGCTCATAGCTGACCATTCTTTTCTTTCAGCACTTGAGAAATGTTGTGCCACTTCTCTCTGGCCTCTGTTTTCAGGTTCAAAATCCACTGTCATTCAAATTACTATTTCTCTTTTGGTAATGTGTGGTTTCTCTCTGGCTGCTTTCTTTGTCTTTAGTTTTCAGAAGTTTAATTATGATGTGTTTTAATGTGGATTTCTGTGGGTTTATCCTCTTTTGGAATTTTCTCAGCTTCTTTAATCCCTGGGCTTATTTCTTTAGCCAAAGTTAGGAAGTTTTTAGCTATTATATCTTTGAATACTCTTTCAGCCCCACTTTCTTTCTCTTCTCCCTTGGGACTCTCATGATACAAATTTTGGCTTTTTTGTGATCATCCCATAGGTACCTGGTGTCTGTTCATTTTCCTTTTTCAGTTTATTCTCTCTCTGTTATTCATGTTGGGTAAATTCTATTGCTCTGTCATCAACATCACTGATTCTATCTTTGTCATCTCCACTGTACTACTAAGCTCCTTCAGCAAATTTTTATTTAATTTATTGTATTTATTAGCCATATAATTTTCATTTGGTTCTCTTCTATAACTTCTACTTCTTTGCTGAGATTTTCACATTTTTTGTTTCAAGAGAATTTGTAATAACTTGTTGAAGCATTCTTATGATAACTGCTTTAAACTCCTTGTCTGATAATTCCAACATTAGATTTATCTCAGTGTTCATCAGTCAATTGTCTTTGCTCATTCAAGTTGTGGCTATCCAGTTTTTTGGTCTGCAGATGATTTTCAATTGTATCCTGGATATTTTAGTTTTTATGTTAGGAGACTTTAGGACCTAGTTAAATCTTTTATTCTAGCAGACAATCATCCTATTGATGATTGTCCTGGTCTACATTTGTGAGATATGGTTCCAATGACAATTTAATTTTCAGAGGCTTTGGGGTGTTTTTGTCTCCTTGGTTTACCTGATGCCACTAGGTCCCACAAATCCCTGCTCTGTTGTCTGAGGGGATAAAGTGTTTCCCCAAGCCAAGCTATTTTGTGTCTCTAGGTAAGTAAAGGGACTCTCTGACTCATGGAGACAGAGGCTTCCTGAAACAGGTTCTTATTTTGGCAGGATTCCCTTAGCAATGCCACCCACCATCAAATGTCTCTGGGTGAAAAAAGGATTCTCAGGCCTAATGGAGAATTAGAGCTCATCATGGACCAGTCACTTGTTGTGGTTGGATCCTCTTTCCAGTGTCACTCAGATACCTCAGGGTGGGGAAGGACATCTCAGGAGAGCATTATTTCTGGCCATTTACTGTTAGCAGGGCTCTCAATTAACCCCACTTGCTGGTGCTGCTGGGCTCACCTGTCATTGTTTATGTGGCTCTCATCCCATCCAGGGAAGAAATGAGTCTACCTGAGCCACCTTGATAGGTTGGGTGTCAGAAAATGCCAGACATTGGTTGCCTTCTCTTGATTTTCTTCCAGTCCTGGTATCCCTAACCAGTTTGCCTTCCTCTTTTCATCTTTCACAGTTTCGCTTTGGTTGCTTCTTGTATTATTTCCAGACTTTATAGTTGTACCTAGCAGGGAGAAATGAGTATACCATTTTTCCTGGACTGGATGTCCCTGGAGTGAGTATGTTTTTATGATCCCATTTACTAACTTTGTTTGCTTATTAGCTATAACTCTTTGTTGCATTGTTTTAGTAATTGCTTTAGGGTTTATAGTATACATCTTTACCTTATCAGACTCTACCATCAAGTGATATTATACCATTCTGTGCATAGTAAAAGGGCCTTACAACAGATATCTCTTGTCCCCCCTTCCTAGCCTTCATCCTGTGTTGCCATACAACACTTTACTTCTACATACAATATATAGTACACAATACATTGTATTCCTTAAGCAATTATCTTTTCAAGATATTTAAATATGAAAAAAGTCTGTATATTTACCCAAATAATTACCATTTCCTAAGATCCTTATTCCTTTTGTAGATACAGATTTCTACCTGGAATCATTTTCCTTCTGCTTGAAGAACTTCCTTGTAGTGTAGGTATATTGTTAATACCTTTTTTTTTCCAGCTTAGTCTGTATGAAAAAGTCTTTATTGCACTTTCATTTTTGAAAGATGATATTTTGCTTTTGCATACTATCTCTCACTTATATTGTTTATGAGGCAAAAACTGCTGTCATGTTTTTCTTTGTTCCTCTGTACACAATGTGTCCTTTTTCTCTAGCTATTTTTGAATACATTGTCCTTATCACTGGTTTTAAACAACTTGATTATGATGTGCCTTGCTTTAGTTTTCTTCGTGTTTCTTGTGCTTGGGGTTTTTTAAGTTTCTTGGATCTGTTGGTTTTCACTTTGCATCAACTTTGGAAATAATTTTTCTATCCCACCCCAATTACATCTATATTAGGGTTCTTAAAATCATTCCATAGCTCACGGATTCTCTCCATTTTCGGTCTTTTTTCTCTGTGTTTCATTTTGGATATTTCCTATTACTATGTCTTAAAATTCACTAATCTTTTCTTCTACAGTGTATAATCTGCTATTAACCACATCCAATGTGTTTTTTATCTCAATATTGAAGGTTTCATCTCTACATTTTGATTTGGTTCTTTCTTTTATATTTCCTTTTTAACACATTCAGTCTTTTCTCTAGCTTTCTGATCATATAGAATGCAGTTATAACTGTTTTACTATCCTTGTCTACTAATTCTATTATCTATGTCAATTCTGTATCACTTTTGGTTCATTAGCTTTCATCCACATTATGTGGTATATTTTCCTGCTTCTTTGCATGTCTGGTAATTTTTTATTGAATACCAGACATTATGATTTTTATTGTGTTGGATATGGAAGACTTTTGCATTCCTATAAATATTCTTGAGCTTTCTTCTGGAATGTGGTTAAATTAGTTTGAGTTTCCTGGGTCTTGCTTTTAAATGTTATTTTCCAAGACCAGCAGAGCATGTAGTCTAGGAACAAGTTTTCCCTCTACTGGGGCAAAACTTTTCTGAGTACTCTAACTTGATGAACCATAAATTAAGTTTTACACTAAGACTAGTGGGAATGTGCATTATTCCAGGCCCTGTTTGAATGCTTGAATTTCTTTCCCCTACTGCTTTTGTCTGGTTCTTCCTTAAGCATGGTAGTCTTCCTCATATACATGCACTGATCAATACTTGAGGAGGACATCCAGCAGATGGCTAGAGTTCTCTATCTTTGCAGCATTCTCCCCTCTGGTACTCTGCCCTGCAGACTCAAGCCACCTTGATGTTCCTGGACTCCCAACTCCCCTATCCTTAACTCAGAGACTACTAGACTCCATGTGTCTCCTTCTCCTTGTACCATGGCCTGGAAAATTTCTCCAGATAATAAGTCAGGACAATCGTGGGACTCACCTTGTTTGTTCCCTGTATTTCAGTTAGCTCTGTATTTCATTGCCTGGTGGCCTGATGTCTAATATCCTGAGATACTTTGTTTCATTTTTTTTTTCCTGGTCTTTAGTTGTTTCAGGTAGGAAAGTAAATCTGGTCCCTGTTAATTAAGCTTAATCTAAAGTAGAAACTTTACTCCTGTATTCTTTACATAGAAAAGTAACCTGGAAAGAACAAGGGTGAATGTGGGGATCCAGTTAGTAGGCTATGTCCAGGTAAGATTAGAATGGTGGCAGTAGAGTTGGCGCGAAGTAACTAGATTTGAAAGATATTTAAGAGATACTTGCTGCTCGCTCTGCTTCAGATTGAGAGGGGGCTTAGATCTTATGGGGCAAGGTTGAGGAATGAACAAACTTAAGGGGGAAATGCAACCATGCACCAAAGTAGACTTATTATTGTAGTTATGGCAGAACTTGTAACATTGATATAAAGATGGCGGTTATCAGAGGTTCCAAGGGGAGAGAGAAGGAAGAATAGGTGGAACATAGGGCATTTTTAGGGCATTGGAATTGCTCTGCATGATATTGCAATAATGGATACAGGCTATTATACATTTTGTCAAAACCTATAAAATTATATGGTGCAAAGTGTAAACCGTAATGTAACCTATAGACCATAGTTAGTAGCAATGCTTCAATATTTGTTCATTAATTGTAATTAATGTACCACACTCATGTAAGATTTTATTAATAGGGGAAAATGTGAGGGGGGCAGGAGTGGGTATATGGGAATCCCTTATATTTTCAAAGTAACTTTTCTGTAATCTAAAACTTGTGGGAAAAAAAGAGATACTTGACTGGTGGACTATGCAGGAGAAGGCAGAGAAGGAAAGAAAGACTTAGTATGTGCAACAGGATGTATGGGGATGCTATTCACTGACATGGGAAACTCTGGAAGAGGAGCTGGTTTGGGGTGAGACAAGTTTGGTTTGGAATACATCCAACTTGATTTTGATGGGTAGGGTGTTTATAGAATCTGGAGTGACTCATTAAAAAGTAAGGCTAGGTGGAGAAATAGCAAGAAAGTAAGGTTATAGAAGAAGAAAAGCATTGTGGCTGTGCCTTATTGTGGAATGTTTTGGATCATTACTCTTCTTGTTTGTAAGGGGCAGTTATTTGAAACATGAAGTTTCACTGATCAATTGTGTTTGCTACTAATATGTCAAAAAATAAAATAAAATAAAATGGCTTCAACTTCTGATTTCCTAATTGGGATTGTTAATGTTTTATATCAATGAAGTACATAATTTCATAGTGAATTCCCTGTAAGTAATTATTTTTACATATTTGAAAATTCTCAATTTGTACCACCAGCCTCTTCTGCTACAAGCTGTTACACACTATAAAGAAAATCCTGACCCCAAGTGAAGACAACAGGTTGATGTCCAAAGAATGCAGAGTATTGAGTCAGACTGAGGAAGCAAAGTACAAGAATTCACCCCAGTATTCTAAGAGGCTGGGCTTAGCATTAACACAATCAAAGAGAAAAAAATATCTTACGGTATAAACTAAGAATTTTCAATTATATGAAAATAATTACCTACAGGGGATTCATTATACAATATCTCTGCCTTTAACAATATATAATAATAACAAGAACTTTAACATCCCTAGTTCTAAAACCAGAAGTTGAAGCTCTTTTCATTTTTTTATTGACATGTTAAAAGCAGGCAGAATTGTTTCAGGCTGAGCCCAAACAATCTGATTATGAGCCAACATCAAAAGTGTAGACAGGTTTGGGCAGCAAGAGCCAACACCTGCTGAACTTACCATCATGTTTAATATTGCACTGAATTTTGAGATATAAGATCACAGTGTAAATACTTGTCTAACAAAACAGCATCAGGCTTAAGACATTGACCTTTATTTGTCTTAAACACACGGAACACTTTCTCTCCTGTCAATGAGCATAGCTGTCAGATGCTCTGTGTGCAGTCACAAAACACCCTCAAGACTGCAGGTTGAGGCTCAGCTATTAAGTATACATTTAATCAGCTGGGGAAGGTGAGAAGTAGCATTACACTGACTAATTTCAATAGTAACTCTAATTGGCTCTTAATTATATTTGGTGTGTGGTAGATCCATCTAGTTGCTGATTGCAAGACAGACTGGCAAATATTGAACAGGTTTACCTCGCGTTATAGACAGTGCACATTTTAAAAAGAAACCCATGTCCTCAAAGGATGTTGTTTAGCATGTAAATTGAGGAAGCCACTTTGGAGGGCAATTCAGCGGCGCTATCGGAATTGTAAATACGCTTAGACACCCTTGCTCCCACAATTGGAGTCTAATACATTCTCCTACAGATAGTTTCTCATGTGTGCACAAAGATATAAACACAAAGATCGTCATTACAGAATTGATAGTAGTAGCAAAATATTGGAAACAGTCTAAATGTTTATCAATGGGAACTGTGAATAAATTGTAGTATGGCCATGCAATGGAATAAATGCAACTATAAAAATAAGATAGTACTTCTATATGTACTGATTTAGGACAATTTCTGAGATGATAGATATGTGAAGAAAATAAAATTCAGAAGAGTCTATAACATACTACTATTTTATGAGTATAAATATTATACATACATAAGTAGATGTTTATATCTGAAAAGATACATAAGAAACCAGATACCATAGTTTTCTCTGGAAAGAACTGGCAACTGGGGAACTGAGGGACCAGGGAGACGGCAAAAGATTTACTCTTCAATATATACCCTTTATATGCTTTGAATATTTTACCATGCTGTATTTATTACCTACTCAGAAATTAAAAATCTATAAAATATTTAAAATTATATCAAGCTCCATTACAAACTTTGACATGTCTTCATGAAAAATATTTGACTAGAAGATGGAGTAGAGGTCATTAACAATGCACCAAATCCATTTAAAATAGAGTATTTAAAGGAAATTAGGAAGTTTCTGATAAAACTAACTAAAAATAAGTCAGAGATAATCAAAACAACGGAGCTAGGATGCTTTCTTTGCTTGGCACGTTAGCTTCAAATTCTGAGAGAAAAATAATGACAGCTTTCCTGAACAGAAGACAAATCTGAAAAGTCACTTTGATCCTATCAGATCCTCCTCCTTCTCTTCGGTAGCTTAGACCCTGTAGTTACCCAGCCTTTCTTAGGCTTTTCTAAATAAACAGGTTGATCTGGCTAAGGGGAGAATCAGGAAAGTGGGGAAGACACCATTGAAAATGGAACTGGATGTGAACAAAGGAGCATGCGTACTGGGATTTGTATTGGAAACAAAGCATCTCTAAGGCAATTGCTCCCATTCCTTTTAACAGCTTAACTTTCTAGGATAAAAAATATTTTATTTGTCAAATTTCTATGCAATGAACTGTAAATATCGATCTATTAAGAATGTCCTTGATTGCATATTGTTTGTAAGTTTATGGAAGAATATAGAATATATAGAACATAAATAAGTACATAAAATAAAATAGGTCATAGGTAGAGTCAGCATTTGAGTAGACCTACTGTGCTTTGTAGCCCAGAAAAAGAGCATCTAGACTGCAGGGAGTATCCCTTTGTAACTTTGTTGGGAGGTGTAAATAGCAGAGACATTGTTAACATCTCAGCTCCCATTCTAACAAGAATTTTTTAATGGTCGTGGTTTAAGACCTTAACACATCAATGGAGTATTTTTCAATTAGACATAAAGAACAGGTGTTCTGTTTTCCTTTTTGGCCTGTTTAAGACTTATAAGATGATAGGCTAACAGACCCTAATGAGGACAGGGACAGTAGCCATCAATTAAAGAAGCAAATCACTGGGTTGAGGACATATCTCAAGTAACAACTTGGCCTGGTCAAGAACTGGCTATGAGAAAAGTCACTTCTTAACAATATCAGTTGCTAACAATTGCCTTCATTAAAGTTTAATCATATTCCCACAAGTTGCTGGATGTTTTCTTGGGCAGCTTCCACTCTGGCAGAACTTAAGTGACTCTAAATACAACTTATGAGAAGATTGAAAGCATATGCTCCCTAACATTCACAGGTGGCCACATTTTAAAGAACTGAATGGATGCCAAAGACAGACAGCAATCTCTATGGAAGAGAACATGTGGAGAGAAGAAAAGGAAATCAAAGAGAATAATGAAAAGAGGGGCTACATCAGAGGATAAAAACAGAGTTCCTCTCTTCTGTAGTAACAGATTCCTTTCCTTCCTGCCTGCCTCACTCTCCAACCTGGACAGTTTCTCTGTACAACACAGACCCTAAAGTCACACCTTAATTTACTAATAAAAATCGATTTTGTACTTCTGTATCCACTTGAATATGCCTCAGGCATTCCACCCTGTCCTTGAACAATTCCTCTCACCCCACTTTGCAGTCATGTTTTGAATGACTCCATACAAATGGAACCATCAGATGAAAGATGAGTAAGGCCTGATTCATCACCAAACTCATAGTTGAGTCAATATTTTATAACTCTTCACTCAAGTTTGAGCCCTATAGGGTAGACCTGACTTCAATATAATCCATCTTCACATAGAAGCAATTGCGTGCATCGTAGCAATTGGACTAACTACTGAACCAAGCTATCCCCTCCTACTTCAGTTATTATTGTTTCCATTCACATGACTTTCTGCAGCTCCAAACACTGGATATCTGGATATTGTTTTGCTTCCTCTTATTCAAACAGGAGATGCCTTTTCTGTGACGTGGGAGTTAAAAGTGGTCTCTCAAAAAGCTCTCAGCCCTACAGTTGCATAAATCCATGACTCCGTTCACCAGGCAACAAAAAAAAATCATACTTGAGCCTTAGAAGATTAATAATTCATCGATTCTACAAATACTTACTGAAGGCTTACTCTATGTCAATTGCTGTGCAAGGCCCTATGATAAAAATATGAATGAAACATAGAAACTGCTTTAAAATTGCACAGAAATTGAACATGACTGGAGGGTTGAGTGGGATTGAAGGGTGGAGGGAAGTCTCATAAGTAAAGACTTGACTAAAATAATAGTGGCCATGGCTGTGGTAGAGATGGCTTCACTGGAGAAGGAGAACAAAGGAGAAAACTTAAAACTAGGGGTCAGGCAAGATTTCTGGTAGGTGGTAGATCTTGAGAGAAATCACGGAGGATGTATGAGAGTCTTCATCAAAGAAGAGAAAGCAGATAACATGGCAGTCAGAGGAGATGTGTCCAAGAGAGTGGGAAGAATATTAAAGAACCTGTTTGTACACTCCTTTGTCCTAGTTTTAACATAAGGTCTGGTAAATCATGTGCTGCCAGTAGATATTTGACAAATGAATAAATGTATGATAAATGAATGTAATTCTTCTGCATATTTACAATATAGAGTGGGATAGAAAGGGGAATGTCAAAAGATGAGGTTTTAGTAGTAAAAGAGTCATAAAAAGACAGATGTCTCCTGGAAAGGAGTTTATCATTTACTCTACAGGCAATGAAGCTAAGAAGGTTTATCCACAAATATGGACATAGAAGCATTTGTCACCGTTTTTCCCTATTGTGCAATGACACATGTCAGTGCCTGTGACCGCATTGGTCCTCACGAGAACATGTGAGCACCTGGGATGTAGGCCTTGAGCACAACTGTGTTGGCACATCCTTCTTTGGTGGGACCTTTCCAGAAAGAAGTTCAAAAGAATACAGATCAGATCTTATGGCTTGGTACTGAGTGTGCAGACCTATTCTTGATATAATCTTAACTCCTTGAGAATGGAGAGATGTTGGGTCTGGGTTTTTATACTGCTTGCAAGCTAGTAAGTGAGACTATTACTGTGTCAATGGATGCCGGCAGAAGACACAAGATTCCTGGGTCAGAGATAAAGGACTTTATTACTCACAGCAGAGCAAGAAACAGTAGCACTGAAATATTGGTTCCCTATGCCTCCCTAAGTCCCACATGTGATGCAACATGGGCTCAGATGAATACTGTGCATACAGTAGGTTTGCATCACAGTCAGGGATCACTGAGCTTGGAGAAGCTATGGCTCTTTAACAGTAATCAAGACTGCTCTTTGTCTCAGGGGAGATGTGACTTTATGTATGAAGGTTGCCAGCTTTCAAATGCAACCTTGAGAAATAGCCCGGGTCAAAAGCCACCAGGGCCTTGAATTCTGGATACATCCAGCAAAATGTCTAGGTGCACAAGAGACCCACGGACAACAGGAGGCATAGATTTCATCTCTGGGTAGGAGAATGAAAACTCAATTCAATTAAATTAAGATTTGGGGATTTTTTAAATGCCTCTCTGTATATACCACTCAAGTATCTGCCTTTCTTCAATGACAGGCTAAATTAGAAACCCAGGAGCTGTAATTATTGAGGGAGCGGCACAGTATGCTGCCATATTTTTCATTTCTTGACTTATTAATGGTAATGGTATAATAACATATTATATTTTTTTGAGACCTTACTATTTCTGGCACTGGGCTAAAAGCTTTAAAGAAGCCATCTCTTTTAATCTTCACAGCTTCATGAGGTAGGAGCTAATATTATTCTCACTTTACAGATGAGGTGAGTGAGATGCAGAAAAGTCAAGTACTTGTCTAAGGTCACTTACATGGTGTCATGGGTTGGATTTTGTCCACCAAATCATGTTCAAGTCCTAATCCCCATGTCTGTGAATGTGACCTTATTTGGGAATAGGGATCTTTGAAGATGTGATTAGTTAAGATGAGGCCAAACTAGATTAGGGTCAGCCTAATCCAATATGACTGGTGTCTTTATAAGAAGGGGAGAGAAGACAGCAGACTGAGGGGAGATCATGTTCCAGCTGCCAGCAAGTCACCCCCAGAAGCCAGGAGAGAAGCACAAAACAGATTCTTCTCAACAGACTTTGGAGGAAGCATG
Organism: Cabassous unicinctus; assembly: GCA_029593785.1. Lineage (NCBI taxonomy): Eukaryota > Metazoa > Chordata > Mammalia > Cingulata > Chlamyphoridae > Cabassous > Cabassous unicinctus. The sequence continues at coordinate 37,532 of JAQZBX010000789.1, forward strand.
ACCTTGAAGGCACCTTGATTTCAGACTTCTAGCCCCCAGAACTATGAGACAACCACTTGCTGTTGTTTTACGCTACCATTTGTGGTACTTTGTTATGGCAGCCCAGGACTAAAGCACATGGAAAAGCTGGAATTCCAATGCAAGCCTGACTGACGTCAGATTCATTTTAGGAAAAGGTTCTAAAACATCTAATTATCATTTCAGGAAGTATAAACACGTGTTTATGACCATATCTATGTAGACACATTGTATATTCTAAATAATCTATCCATTTTGTGTAACCAAGGTAGGCCTTGAGTTATTCATGGGTTTGCCTCGTAGGGAATGCCAGCCACGTTCTCCTATTGGGGAGCTCTGGGAAGGTGGGTTGGATAGAGATTCTCAGAAGGGAGCAGTGGGGACCAAGAGCAGGTAAGAAAGGAACAGAAATGGGGTTGGCACTAAAGACACAAAAGTGGCCGTTTGATATTATTGATGAATTCCAAAAAGAAATACTGATTATGTTTATAAACTGGTCTGTTCCTCTGGGCTTGTGATACCCTTTGATTGTATTAAATTCAGAGGTTTCACTTTTACTTGATTAAATTAATATTAGGGCTTTGATTTGGCCACAAGTTGGAGTCTTTAGGGTCTTGTAACTGTAAGATTCCACCCCAAATAAATACCTTTTATAAAAGCCAACAGAGTTCTGGTGCTTTGCATCAGCACCTTTGGCTGATTAATACAGGGTCCTAATCTGGAGACTTGGAGTGGAGGTACCATAAAAGGAGCAGGAGTGAAGCAAGGTAAAATGTAAACTGGGGATATTCAGAATCTATGTCCCTAAGTGCTGGGCATCCCTCCAGGTTCAGCTTTGGGTGACAAGGGCAGTCTTGCCAAGGGTCTGAGCGCCTGCCAGTGTGGTTACCTAACAACCAGAAACACCTCCCGTGGCCAAAGAGAAAGATCCAGATCAGGAAAATGCCCAGTGAACAGAGAGCCTGAGGAAGACTTTCAAAAGACTGAGACTGCTTGCGGGATCCTTAGCTTCCATACCAATCTACAGATTTAACGCTCTCCCCAACTCCACTGAAGACAATCTGTAACACTGCATTTAGAAGAATGCACAAGGTGTGTGTCAGGAGGGCGGCGACGGACACTGCCCTCATACCCAGAACGACTTGAAGACGCTAGGCTAGGTGAAAAGGCTATCTTTAAAACCAAAGGCTTGGCTTCTCAAGGCAGGATGTAACTAAGACAACGCTTACCTGAGTCTATGCAAACCTGCTCAGGCATTGAGACACATCACGGTCAAAAATGACAGGCATGTATCCACTCACGTCCAGTCACAGCTCGACTGAAGTCGCCATGCTATCTTACCCCTTCTGACACTCCACTATAGTTGTAAAGCATTGCTGTTTGAATGCTTGACTCAGTCTTCTTTACAGTTCTCTGATTTCTGAGGCAGAGGGCGTTGCTGATATACAACCACCTTAGAAATAGTATTTTAAGGTTACAAGACAGGAATTTAGATCGTGCAGCCACAGTGAGCTCTGGGGAAATTTTTGGTTGTTTTTTATTTTTTTATTTTTTCCTTCTTTTTAAAGAAATAGATATGGTTCTTAATTTCAGGTGCAGAAGACCAAAATAGAAGAACATGTCCTCACCTGTGATTCCCTACCGTTAGTGGACAATACTTTGGGATTAATAATCAGTAAATGATATAATTAATGCCTGAGAACAAGTCATATACGGTTAAGAGGAGGCTCAATGTACGGAACACCACAGTTTCCCATAGTCCCCTCTGACGCGCACATGTCAATAAGAAAAACAGTGACGCACTGACATACCACAGAACAGCTCACGGGCAAATTATAAACAGCAGCAGAGGCGTAGGAATTTACACTGGGGGTTGTCACCTTACTATTAGTTGTATGTGTGGCTGCCTACTTAAAATACTTTATTCAAATTTCAAGTTATAATTAGGCAATTATTTATCATCTAGGCCAAGGGTTGTAAGTAAAGAAAGTTTAGATGATCAAATAGTACCTAGAATACCTGTCTCAAAATTTTATTCCTTATTATTAAAAAGAAAGAGAAAAATACCTTAAATTATGAAGGGGAAAACCCCAGAAGATGTTAATGACTATAGCTTCTGAGTCAAGTCACTTAATCTGGTGTTACGTGCTCAGTTAATTTCCATTTTCCCACAGAAAAGTAAGGCTAATTGAAGGTTTATCTGACATTTCTTCTCTCAGTGCTGTGAGTTCTCTCCCTGGCCATTTTTCTCTGGCAAATTGATTCACACGTGGAGGCAGCTGCTTTTTTTTACCTTTTGCTGACTTCCATAGATTTAACCAGCTGTCCGTTAGGGAAGACAGCTCCGGCCTGCAACTCAGGAGGTGGGAGTCTAGTCTCAGCCCCTCTCCCAACCTTCTCTGTGACCTTGAAGAAGTCATCGCCTCTCTGGGACAGATTCTTCTTACCTGATTCAAGGGTTGCGTGGGATGGTCTCGGGGATCCCTTCCAGTCCTAACATAATATTCTGTGGTTATGAGAAAGAAATGTGGCCAGAGAGAGGGTAGGAAGCCAAGATAAGAGACAATGGCCCGAAAGGAAATTTGTTCAACCTGAAAATCTAGGCCAGCAATTTGATCCAAAAAATGGCAGATGGAAGGAGTTCAAGAGACTGTTTCCCAGTTTCAAGGTTCCTATCTCAGATCTGAGAAAGCCAACAACGCAGAACAGTCTTTTCTCCATTTCGGCATCTTAGGACTCCAAATCAGCTGAGACAAACCATTCCATCTTGATGCCCTTAACGAGTGCCCCCACCGCATAGCCCATCTTCCTTGCCACTGTCTTCTTCTCTCACATATTGGCATATCAATAGCATGGAGAGGGAAGAGGGGAATCAAACATGGAGAATTTACAGATATTCAGCCACAAAATAACAAAGCCGAAGGAATGCTGGCTTGACAAGGGAATCCAAAGCAAAAAGAACTTAGCCAAACGATGCTGAAGCAGAGATAAAAGAGGTCCCACACCTATCAGGCAGGTAAATCTCACAGGCAGCAAGAGGAGGATGAGCGAGGCATTGCTAGGAATGACCCAATAAATCAAGCATGGGAAATACAGGAGGACCTCAGGTAGAGCACATACTATCAACTCCTAAGAGAAGAAGCTGATGTCCCATTGCAGGCGTTACTCAAATCCAGGTGAGTAAGGACGTCAGGAAGACATTCCAGAGGGAATACCCACCGGGATCAGACAGTCTGCGTGACTTAACAAGCCCTTCCTCACTTTTCTATTTTGGTTCATGGATGAAAGCAGCAGTGAGGGCCCAAGGGCTGCAAAAACAAGAACAGCACTAGGGAAATTATTCGAGCTGATGGAGATTGGGCCCGGGTGTATGTGAGTAGGGTAATGAATTGCTCGTTTTGGCAAATGGCATAGTGGGATACAAATGCATTTTCCCTACTGGCACCCAAGTTTTACATTGTCGTAAAAGCTGCCTCTTAATAATGAACACAACTTCCATGAGAACATGCTGGGTCCTCCTGGGACTTTCAGGGTGGGGAAGTACGTGGGAGGAAGAGGGGCATTTGGCATGCCAGCCATCTAACTAAGCATCAGAGTGTAACAAATTTTTCTAACGGAGAGAGAGAAAATTCCAACAGAGACCACGCGGCTTCCCCCTGCCTTGTCAGCCTGACCAGAGCGGGTAAAGTCCTGGATGAAGCAGCTCAAGTCTCCGCCATCGTAAACAACCCCTGTGCGTGTCCTGCTAAGAAAAGAACACTGGCAGCTTCAGTTCTGGTATCAAAGAACACTGATGCACTCTGGACTTCATCCAAATGTATTCCTATTTCTCCCAGCGGACACGCCTTGCAGCAGGACAGACTCCGTTTTTAGAGACGGGGAACTCCCCCTGTGATATACACCAGGCCGGCAAGTGACTTCTGCTCTGAAACCGAAGCACCAAAGAAAACAGCTACTGACGCCAAGCGACGCACGCAGCAGCCCAGCGTCTTCAGTTCACTTCTCCCCACACCCCGAAATGGGTTTTTGGGTTGTTGTTGCAAAACAAGTCAGCTCCTAGTTGACAAGAATTCTGGATTCATTTTCCCTGAAGCTTCTAACCCAGCTCTACCTGATGGAATTCTTAAATTCCAACCACCTTTCTACAAGAATGGGTGTCCTCCAGGATTAGACTTGACCTCCTTCTTAAACAGCTTGGATCTGAATGGGACATTAGGAGACTTGAAAAGGATAAAGTTCACCTCTCCCCCCAATCCAAACTTTTTGCTCAACAATAAAATCAAAAGAAATCAGACTGGCTATTTAAATTTATCCTTGGGTTCATTAGAGCTTCAATATCATACCTACTGCTGAGCTGATGACAAATGGGGATTTTACAGAAATCAGTGGATCCAATTAGCACCAGGGGTCCACAAGTCAAGCACTTCCAGGCTACAAATTATTGGTGACATTTCTAAACAGCGATTGACAACTGAAGACAGAGCAGACTTCTATACATCTCTGAAACATTCCTAGGGACCAAATACCCTGCCCAACTTTTCTAATCTACTATATAAAAATAGAGCATTCCAAGAATGTTGCTGCCATGCTGACCCATCAGCTCAGGAGACGTGGTACATGCTTACTCTAACGAACCCAAAACAAGCTTGTTAGCGCTATTTACCATTTTACACTCTCAGAAACATACATAGCCAGGCACCCAGACTGTATAAAACTCATTATTGTAATAAGATGACATAGTTGTTTGCTGTTAATGGAGTCACTTCTAGACCATCCTGCCCCGTCAAATTCCAGTCCTCTACCTTGCGGTAAATGGGCAAACCACAAGTTAGAGTCCGCTTCTGTTTCAAACTAGTCATTCTCAAAATGTTCCCATAAAACAATAGTGCCCCATAGGCAACCAAAATATTCCACCAGTAAAATCTATTAATGTCAGGCCCAAACAATTCCTAGAGAAAAGACTGAGTTAACAATCGTCAAGTAGGTTTTCTCACAGATCTTTTTCTTAAGCTTTTGATGACTTCTCCCCACTTTTCTGTTAAAAAATGTTGGTAGATGACAAAATGAATTAGCAAATAGCACAGAGGAAGAGCAAAACTCAGTAACAGCTGATCCTGCTGATCCAACAGCTTGTTGTTGTTGTTTTTATTTTTCCCCCATGTATATGTGTGCTTTTGGTTGTGGTTTTATATCACAAACATATAACTTGCTCCCATTAAGATTTTCAACTTTCACAAGAGGAGGGATGTCTCCACCCACTGAATGCTTGAAAATATGTCTGCCCTTAATAGAAAGGTCAAAAATCATACCCACATTCCAGAGACTTGTCAGGAGCTGGAACTTATAAGTCATTGCCTCTCGGTGGTGAGCAAAGCTTAGTTAAGAAAAACAAGACTGAATTTATTTGGAGAAATTAAAAAAAGAAAAAGAAAAACAAGACTGATGGATATATATTTCATCCCTTCATCTATAGCAAGGGCAAACTTTATCTGTGAAGGACTAGATAGTAAATATTTTAGGTTTTGTGGGCCATACAGTTTCTGACGTAGCTATTCAACTGTGCTACCTTAGCATAAAAGAAGCCATAGACAAAATGCAGATGAATGAGTAGGGATTGTTCCAATGTAGGCACTAAAATTTATGTAATTTTCACAGCAGAAAATATTCTTCTTTTGTTTGTTTTCATAACTGCTCATAAATATCAAAAGCATTCACCTTTGACCCACAGGCCATAATTTGCCAAACCCTAATCTAAACGCTAAACAAGGGATTCTTAACATTTTTTGTTCCACAGACCCCTTTGCCAGTCAGGAGAAAACCACGGACCCCTTCTCAGAATGGAGCAGCAGAGAGTTTTATGACACTCAACTAGCATTGGGTCTAACAACTACCATAATTTCGAAGTACAGATGAGTGTAAGTGATTTTTCGAGATATGCAACAACTGTAATGTGGTATGAAATGACTACTACTGTAATTTATTGCACACATTCTTAAGTGAAGGAAATGCTAGGTTTCAGTTAGAGGTCAGAGAAAATAAAGATAATAAGTTGATTTTTTTTTTTCAATTCAAGCTCACGGAGCCCCTGAAATCTTTCCATGGACTCCTTGGGGGTCCACGGACCCCTGTTTAAGAACCCCTGGTCTAAACACTTAAAAATGCTTCTTTGGCCCTCAGAAAACTGAGTACCTAGACATCCTCATTTTGGCCCTTTGCTAGATTACACTTCCTGAGTCAGCTTTACCGTGTACCATCAAACTACACAAAGGGAAACAAGTGCGAGAAACAGAAGATGAAATCCACCACTGGGTTTCCTGGGCAAATGCCGCCCAGGGTGCCAGACGTTTTATTAGAGTGTGGAGTCTTGGCCATAGGAATGGTTGTTCTTCTGTACAAGTGGTCCATTTCAAAGAATCATAATATCGTTCACCTTCCCTCTTTGCTTTCATTGCTAGAAAGTTCACAGACCAATTTGCTCAGTCTAGCAAACAATGGATAACACAGTATATATACATATACACTCTACCTTTATCTTATTTTTCCTATTCTCCTTTTTCCCTTTATAAAACATTCATCACTTTAAAAATATTATTGTATGTATTTTGATCATAAGCCTAATAAATCATCTTAGGTTGCCAGCACTGCTATATCAACTCCCACACAAAGGCTTCGCTTAAGCAACAGGAATTTATCGTCTCATAGTTTAGAAATCCAAAGTCAAGGTCTCGACAGGCCATGCTTCCCCCCAGAGTCTGTGGCATTCTGGCGCTGGCTTGCCACCATCCTGGGGTCCCTTGGCTTACATCTCTGCCTCCGCCACATGGCCATCTGCCTCATTCCTCCTCCTGTGGCCTTCTCTAACTCCTGGCTTCTACTGACTTAATTGCGTGTAAATTTCCTTTGCTTATAAGGATTCCAAGCATGTGGATTAAGACCCACCCTGATTCATCTTGGCCTCACCTGAGGAGGATCTTCACAGATCCTAGTCACCAATGAGCCCACACCTTAACTAATATTAGCATCTTCAAAGGGTCACAAATTAAGATGTGACTCTTGTGGGAGAGATGATTCAATCCCCCACATCGGGGTTCAAACAAAACAATACAAATAAAATGCATACATTACATTCATATTTCTGTACTTAAAACTGTGAGTAGTTTATTTTTTTCTTTAAAGATTTATTTATTTTATTTATTTATCCCCCCCTTGCTGCTTGTGCTGCTGTGTCCATTCGCTGCATGTCTTCTCTGTGTCTGCTTATCTCCCCCTTGCTGTGAGGTCTTGCCGCATCAGCCCAGGGCGCCACGCGAGCCGGCCTGCCCTCACAAGGAGGCGCCGGGAAGCGAACCCGGGGCTTCTCATATGGTAAACGGGTGCGCTATCCATTGCGCCACACCCGCTTCCTGCCGTGAGGTTGCTGCATCAGCCCACCCAGTGAGGTTGCTGCATCAGCCCACCCACCGCTCAGGCCGCAGTGCTCTCACAAGGAGGCCTCGGGACGCGAACCCGGGTCCCCCATATGGTAAACAGGGGCTCTATCCATTGAGCCACACCCGCTTCCCTGTGAGTAGTTTATTAAGCAAAAATTATTTGTCATAATGCTCCCAAAAAAAAAACAGAGTCCTGAGGCCTCCAGGTGTGTGACTAGTATTTGAGACCAGTGGCTTTCTAACCTGTATTGCTGAAGAAACCTTTCTTCACAAGAACTCTCAGGCAGAAGCCCAGTAAATGCAATAGACACAAAGCAGGGCTGCCCTGACGAAGTGGGACGAGAGCCCCAGTGCAGAGGGGCACAGAGGTACAGTGGAGTTCAGAAACTGCCTCGAGGACAATCGCCAGGGGTGCTTCTTAGAATGACAGACTTCTGGGCCCCACTTCAGAACCTTTGCACCTTCCTCTCTTGGGTACGGAGCATGGGAACCTGAATTTTGAATGAGATCCTTGGGAAATTCTTAGAAACTCTAAAATCTGAGCAACATCGCCCCAGAGCGCTCCTAAACACAATGTGAAAAAACGCTGTTTTCAGAATGACACCAAGTATTGAAGAATTCGGAGAGGATAGGAATAGGGCAAGGGAACCATATGGGTTCTCGGCAAAAAGACAGAGGAAATAGTACTTTGGAGCATGGACCCTGGAACCCATTGGTCTGGGTTCAAATCCTGTCTCTGCAACCTTGGGCAAGTTACTTAACTTCCCTGTACCTTCTTCATTATCTAGATTCCTTATTGTAAAATGAGGATTTTGACAATCAAAGGTTTGTTGGGAAGATTTCATAAGTCAAAATTATGTTTTTAGAACAAAACCAGAATGCAGAAAAACACTTTCTTTTATTTCCCATCAACCTTTGATCAAACATTTCACAATGCCTTTCCCAGTTTCTCTTCCTCCTTCTCCTTTCTCCTCTATCCTCATTGCATTACCCATTGCATTCCTGCCTCTTTGTACTTGCCTTCTTCGGTACCAAACATTGACTACAGTAGAACCGAGGTGGAGAAAGGGAAACCACGTCTTTATGGTTGAGGGTGTCAGGGTCAAGTTGAAAATTAGGAGGAGGACTGGGAGGGAGAAAGGCAGATGTGCACACTGGGCGTAGCTGGAGGCCCTTCACTTCCATAACGGATCGGGCTAAATTCTGATGATACACACGGAAGCCCAGAGCTAGCTTCCCACGTGCAGGGTGAGTCAAGCCGTTGCCGATTGCCACACCCCGCGGCCACGGTGCTGACAGCACTGGGAGGAGTGGCGCACACGATGGGGAGACAGCTGTAGTTACACGTCGTTCAGGGCACAGTACAGACCAGCATATTCAGCATCGTTCAAACATTTTAAAAGGCTTCAGTGACACATAGTGCCTTAAGAAAACAAAATGCATAATATCTACTTGGCACATCGTGTACATATCGTACCATAGAGCATGCCTTCTAGGGTGGGAACAAAATGCAGAAGATCTACTTGGTACATCGTGTACGTATCATCGTGCATAGTGCATGCCTTCCAGGGCGGGAACGCTATTGCCTGTGAGGGGAAGAAAATTGGTTCTTGGGAGGTGATAAAACCGTAGATATCACAATAGTGCATAGCTCTCCTAAGGGCCACAGTACATAAACAGATATACAGTGTATCTGAGGCATTAAGATTTCATGGGGAGGGAGAGGGACAATTAGGGAAAAGTGTCTGGAAAGGCTCCTGGGTGGGGCGATCATGAAAAAAAGTCAAGAAACAGTGTTTTAGTGGAATTCTGCTGATGCAAACATAGTGGCAAAAGAAGCCCAGAGGTGCTAGGATAAATGCAACTCTAAGGAAGAGTGGTTCAAACAATCCTGCTAAAGATCCTAAGGGGGCCCCAGAGCTCCTGGAAGGCATCATAACTGGCAAAAGTTTTAAGATTTCCTGTAGGTTGCCGTTAAATTAAATAAATGCATAGCAAAGTGTACTATGTGTTCTCAGTTCGATCATGGCCTGATTTTAAAAAGCCACATCACTGGAAACTGAGAATCATTTTTAAAAAGAGAGAGCTCCACTCTGCATTCTTGAATTTAAAATTATGCCCCATGAATTTTAAACTGTAACAATAGCTACAATAAAATGATTGAGATGCCCAAATTCATCTCATCACACATTTTGTCTGGCCCATTCAAGCACGCACACCACACAAAAGAATGAGTCCCAGCTTTTCTCTCTCTCTGCTATCGTAAATAGGAAGGAAGGTCTGAAAGATTGTGATCAAAGTTCTGTCATAAATGCTTATATTTTCAAAAAATGTAGATTGCATTCCAGAGAGGAGACCAGTTTAACATTGAGTGTAATGAAGCAGGGTACAACCCAAAGTTTAAAAGTGCAGTATTAATATTCTGCTCAAATCATCTCTTGATTTCTATTTTGAAGGGCACCATAAGACAGCTTGATTTTTAGTACAGCAAAGAAAAATAAAACGACTCCTTTCCATTAATCAAAAAGAATTGTAAAAATAGGCTTCACTAAAAGCTAACACTGTCAAGTCCAAATGGAAAGTTTGATTTTGTGAAAAGATAAAGAATATCATTAGGAATGCAGTAATCAATTCTGAAAACTTAATTTTTTTTCTTCCCTAGCTTTTCAGCTATTGTGATCTTCAGTCTCAAATACTTCTTTGAGTGATTTTATTCCAGTCCATGGAAGAAAATGAACTATTTAGCTCCACATTTAATGGCAAACTCCATCTCAGCATGCACATTCTGCCCAGATGCCAGCAGGCCGCGATCAATACATTTGGTTATGAAGCAGAGGCCCTTCACCTGGCCAGAGATCCTCGCTGACAATGAAGGACTGAGAGCTGTCACTGATTTATGCTCTCTCAGCAGTACTCTGACAAGTGATGCCCTAGGAAACAAAGTGGAAAACCATATGAAGGCAGCCGATGGGTCCTTGGGGAAATGCTAGCCAGCACGGATAAGGAGTCGTACCTAAAAGGCAACAGAATGGAGGCCTGGGGTAACACATGTTTCTTAATGTGAAATTTGGACTCTGTCTACCTATCCTGTGTCAGAGTCATTCTGTGAACTGCAGGAACTGTCTTGCACTTGGGCTGATGAGCCTGTTTCTGAGGGTTTGGGGTGGGGGGGTCATAGACTTGCTAATCAAGTAGGCTGGTATCCGTGCACCTCTTTAGACACACTCTATAGATTGCACTAACTGGCAGCTCTGATTGGAATCGTTTCTGCAACTACCTCCTCCTGAGACACCCTAGGAGACACCCTACAGATCAAACACCATGTGGGACAAGGGGCAACAGAGTAGCATCCGCAACAAAGTCATCACAGGCAGTCCACCCACATGGAAATTCTGCTGCTTAAGCCTCAGATTTATTTCACTAGACAGATATGTAATAGAAGGCAGAAGCAGCTTTTTTTGCTTGCTTGTTTGTTTTTCTGAGTGGCAAGGTAGAACAGGTTTTCAAAATATTGTGCAGTTTTGCTGGAGAAGTTTGAAGTTCATTAAAACTTTTGAGAGAAGCAGTCGTCGATCAACCCGCTGGCAAAAATATAGCAAAGAGAGATGCTTCAGGAGAAAAGCAGTCAGTGACATTTTAGCAGCCAGTCATGGGTGATTCACACAGGTCCAAAGAGCAAAAGGGCTCTGGATCCCTGGGCATCATGCCTTTTTATCTTCTGAAGAGAAACCACAAATAGTTTATTATTTTTTTTAATTCTTGTGTACAGTGCCTCCTAGAGAGCACTGGAACAGTTATAAGTCAAAAACCTTTCAATTAATGCTTGGCTGATTAAAAAGAAAGGAAATAATTTAGGGGCCAAACATGCTTCTAGAAGGAGCTGACATGAAAAACTGACATTTGAGTTCAAAGGGTTCCATTTGGATAAACTTGCACATCGAACGTAGGAGATGAAAGGGCTACTCTCTTGGATGCATCTGCCATCAGTTGTTCAAGGAAGGACAGAGAAATCAGATTTCTCTCAACGATTTCATACAGCATTAATTCCCCACCCCCAAGTGACTATTTAAATCAGATGACCGTTGTTAGAGCCCAGAGGCCGCAATGGATAAATGTTTGTTTCCTTCCTAACTTCTGATAGGCCAACTCTCCTTTTTTGGAGGATGTCTTGGCACAGAAAAAGCATGCCACTCCTGTCAAAAAGTCAACACTAGTGTGAAACGCTTCATCCGGATGACTAATAACAAAAATCTCCCTTAGCTTCCTCCCTGAACCAGTGGATCCCAGAAGACCTGTATTTTTTTCCAGCTCAGTGGTCCATGTATTGCCCCTCCAGTTGTGAAGTGACTTCTGATGATGAGAAACAGTATTCATTTGTTCCAGGTAATCCAGTTGGAATGCTGTTTTGCTGAGGATTTTTTCCTTACTCGTTTTGGTTTTGTTCTTAAATAGCCGAACAACAGCTGTGCTCTGAATCAGCTTCTTTTTGTTCCTTTTTAAGTGGCTGGAATCTGGGAGTTTTGAAAGATGCTTCTTCATACTGTTGATCAAAGATGCTTTTCCCTGAGAACTGGTTCACTCCCTAGCTGTACATTAATCAAATCCTCCCCTTTGTCTCTAGCGCCAAGTGTTTTGCTTACCTCCCTATAGCTTTAAGCGGGATTCCACATTAGGAAAGTTGATGAAGTAGCTCTGCTGTGAGGGAGATCCAGGGCCCTTTCATCTCAAAGTCCACAAATTCCCATTTATTAACCAGGCAAGGCCATGCCTCATCTGGCCCCTTTGAGCCCCCTTCATTGTGGGGTTGGAGCCAACACCTAAGAATTGGCTGTGACCAATCTTGCATGTTTACAAAGCAATGACCTACCAGGGACAGCCTCCTATGGGGCACGACCTTCGGCTACAATCCGGGATCCGTTCCCTGAGGACAACTCTTCGCTTTCTTCACTATCAGCCTCTCAACCATTTGTCTTCAGTAATTCATTTTACCTTTTACAAGAAATTTTTATCGGCCATCTATAATTCTCTGAGTTTGAAGCTTTAATTAGGACTCATCTTGGCCATAGAAAACCTGCTTTCCTTTTCAGAGCACTAGGTGGTCATTATTTCACCCCACATAGCAAATGTTTTATTACATGTCCAGCTTTTGGCTTCCTAATCATGTTATAATTGCCTGCATTTATGCTCCTTCTGGCTTAGCCAGTCTCATTCTGAGAACAGTCATTCTAATTCACAGTGAAGAAGTAAATAAATAGCTAGTATTTGCAAAACCAAAACACTGCACCAATCCTTTAAGAAATGAGAACTCAGCCTAGAAATCGGTTGCCTAGCAACGGGGTACTAACTTTGCTCTCCTTTTCCAAACCAGTTGATACCCTCCTGTTGGTTTGTCAGCAATCCAATGTAAAACTTTTCTCCCCCTTTCTAAATTAGGAATGGATTTTTTTTTTTTTCATTTTCAGAGAACTGGCTTTAGCTGTCATCAATATTTTCCAAATTTCATAGCAATCCTGATTCACAGTAGATCCTGATTGTGTCCCCTTTCCTGATAAAACTACTTTTATCTTCCAATTCAGTACTATCTCTAAAAAAAAAAATCTGCATATTTCTCATAAAAGGACACAAACCCCAAAGGGAAGTTTGATTTTAATTAATAATAATAACACCAGGCAATTAAAATAGCACTTCATACTTTGCAGAGTCTTTTCATATCCACCAATTCCTTTAATTAAAATTTTAGATGCTTATCCAAACTTCTTCCGCATATGACACCATGCTTACGGTTTTTCAAACTGTGGAAAAAGTGATTTGTGGTGCTATTTTTTGTTGTGTGTATTGTTTGAAATGAGGAGACAGTTCCTGGTGACTAGAAGTCGACATGGTAACTTGGCCTTTCTGCTCCTCAGCCTGGTTCAGAAATCTAGAGGAAAATCAAATCTTTCATCTGCTCTTTTTTCTATTTCCCAACCTCGAGCCCGCTCTCATAGGCGATAAGCCTTGTGCAGGGGCGGGTTAAACAAGCGAAGGGTCCCTCTGCGACCTCTTCTCCAGCGCCCTGCTCCTCGCGCCTCTGCCGGGAAGCAGGGTCAAGTAGATGCGGGGAGAGCGCTCGTGACTCGGCTCCCGGGTTCCCGGTTATCTTGATGCTTTTCTTTGCTGGTCAAGGTCTTCACAAACTTCTCTAGAAAGAAGGCAAAGAGACTCTGTGAGAAAGCGTCTCCTTATACTTTAGAGCCCGGTTGCTTCAAACGCCACGCGGCACCCCGTCAGCTGGGTTAAACGCACTCAGGAGCCTTCCTCTGATCTGGCCCTGCGTGAGCCACTCCCATTCCCGCTGCAGACGTCATAAACATGGTGACTTCCAGCCTTTGCCAGTCCATGCAGAGAACAATTTCCTAGGAGGCTGGGGCCCAGGTTAGGCAAATTTATGGGAGAGTTTCTCTAAATCACCCAAGTCTCTTCGGAGTATGGACTCCACGGGGCCTTGGTCTTTGCTTTCAGAAGCCGGAAACCCAAAGCTTCGTGTTAAGTATTTATAAAAATGACTCAGAGAGTCAACGTAAAGATGTGGATAAATTAAATTAGATGAGGGAATCTAATTTTGAAGGACTGTGTTTAGACATCAACAAAATGTAAGAGAAACAAATGCATCCTAAAATATCTAAATCCTTTGGCAGCTGTATTATTTGGTGTGTGTTTAAGGATATGTAGATATGTACATTTTAAGGCTCCAAATATGTAACACAAACAAGAGAAGGAATATACTTAAATACCCATCCTGACTTCCAACTATACTTTCATTGACCGAGCACACCTTAATAGAAAGTACGTGTCTTTCAGTCCTTTTATGGTTCTTTCACATCAGAAAAAGGATTTCCCAAGAATCTTTCCCATCTTCCTCCCTCATCTCCCCCACAGCAGGCAGCTGGCCCAGACATGCCCACGGAGTGGCTCATCTCTTTGGAAAGCAGAGGAAGAAATGTCCAACCACATGCGGAGCGGACAGGACCGTACTGCTAAGTAAATATCTGGGGCCCCAACCAAAATGAGAATACCATGCCCCGTTTTCAAATATTATGAAGAATTTCAAAACAGCAACAGAAGAGCTTTTAACCAAACCCGGGGCCTTTCTCTACTTGGGGCCCCAGGTGGCTGCACAAGTCATGAACCCAGGAAGCCAGCCCTGCTTCTCTCTCAAACGAGGCCGGAACCTCAAGAAACACGCAAACAAAGCAGCCAAGAAGAGGGCCGCAGCTTTTGTGATCTTCAGCAGGAAAAGGAGAGAGAAAAGTGACACTGCCACTCTCCCTCAGCCTTCTCCCCTTCTCCTTTGTTAGGGAGGAAAAGAAGTCTGGGTGGAGAGAAAAGGAAAAGAGCCTTTACTAAGTGCCAGGCATTATACAAATGGTTATATTTAAGGTATCTGAGTGCATTTAACCCCTGTAAGAACATTCTGAGGAAGATAGGTCAATTTTACAGATGAAAGACTCTCAGAAAGTTAGCAACATGCCCAGATTTTACAATTCCTAGACTTTTAATGTGTTAGAGATTGTATTTGAGTCCAGGTCTGGCTTCTCACAAAGCCTGCCCCTGCTCTTGTCTTCTATAGGTTCAGAAAAAACCTATTCATCACATTCTTTCTTAGCAGTAGGGGCATGCTTATTCAAAGTAGTGAGGGAAGAAAACTAATGAGTCAATAAGTGTGTTACTGGCAGTCATACAGTTTGGGCTCCCCAGCCCCCCAGTGTCCTCACTTGCTTCTAGGTCCTTGGTTTCCCAACTGTCCACCTTGATGCACACAAGACACGCCTTCCAGGCAACATCCCAAGCCCTAGACCTTTCCCAACCTTTCTTTCCATTAAAATGGCTCTCTCCTATGTTCCACTCATCAAAGGGAATGCCATCTGCTGGTTATCTGATCTGATCAACCTGTTAGTGAGTCACCTCCATTCCCTGACCCAAAGATGTGAATAATGTGTCAATTTCAAAGTGTTATAGCAAGTTCAGTGAGGTGAGTTTTGTTTTTGTTTTTAATCTCCTGAGGGACGTTTTTCTGAATCCCTTGAATTAAACCTTCTGGTCAAATTTGGCCTCGTGTGTCAATGGCATTTTTATCCATGAAAAGTATTGCCTGATGATGCCTTGATTTGGACATATTTCTCAGCCTCAAAACTGTAAGCTTACAACCTAATAAATCCCCATTGTAAAAGCCAACACATTTTTGGTATATTGCATTTTGGAAGTCTAGCAGACTAAAACAGATACAATATGTTTATATCTCATGGTTCCCAGATTTTAATATTCAAATGCTCATCTTTGACAAGAAAGAAGCTATATTGTGCATTGAAGCAAGTACATTCACAAGTTTGAAGAGAGAAGATGAAGTCACTTGTATCTGGCTTTGGAATATGATCTTCCCTTTACATTTAAATATGGTTGTGCCTGAGATCCTAGGTGTGGTAGATTGAATTATGTACCTCAGTTTAGAAGTGCTTTTTTTTATTTTATCTTAATGCATGTCCCTGTGGGTGTGAACCCATTGTAAATAGGACCTTTGAAGACCTTTAATGTCAGTTAAGGTGTGGCCCAGTTGACTGAGGGTGGGCCTTAATCTAGATTACGGGAGTCCTTTATAAACAGAAGAAATTCAGACCTAGTGAGAGACAGCCATGCGAGGAGCCACAACCTGGGAGTCAATGGAGCCTGGAAGAGAAAGAAGACATGGCCATGTGACTGCAGGCAGAGATGCAAGCCACAGAGCCCCAAGAACTGCCGGCAAATCAGCACCAAAATATTACAGACTTTGGGGAAAACCTTTGCCTTGCTGACGCCTCAATTTTGGACTTCTCCTAGCCTCAAAAGATCATGAGCCAAGAAATTCCTGTCGTTTAAGCCAAGCCATGGGGTGGTGTTTGCCATAGCAGACTGGCAAACTAAGACTCTAGGAAATGACTTCTAATAAAATGACCAAGTCATGCTATGAAGAGCTGATACAGAAGACTCTGCAAGATTTCTAATTTTGTTCTTTCTGCTTATCCTCTTCAGCACTTGCCGTTATTTGCTCTCTTTTGAAATATTCTCTTTTCTTGGCTTTCATGACATTGTGCTATGCTTAATCTTTTCCTCCTTCAGTCTTCCCCTTTGTGGTTCCTCTTCCTTTCTCCTGTCCTCCAAAAGGTGGTCATGGTTCTCTCCTCATCCCTTCTCTCTCTGCATAGACTGTTTCTCTTAACTACTTGTCATAATGTCAATAATCTGAACAGCCTCTCTTTACCATAAGCTCAAGAAATGTGAATCTAAACTCCAAAGAGCATACTGTTTGAGGACACAGTGTGCTCCCTCGTATTGCAGCTGTCTGTCCTTAGGCTGAATATTCCCTTGGCAAGATGATGTGAGGGGATTGGAACACTGGATGTGAGATTGGACTAAATGAGCTTTGATTAAGATCTCATCAACAACAAGATTCTATAATACATGACTTTTCTTACAAGCCAGTTTTCTCATTTGAATTTTTTCTGGTCACCCAGACTCAAAAGCATGGGGTTAGCTTTGACCCTTAATTTTCCTTATCTAATTACTTACCAGGTCTTAGTGAATATTCCCACATAACTTTTTGGAGCTCCTCTATTCCCCATTCCCATCACCTCCAGGCCCATACAGTTGAAAATTAAGCTGAGGCAGTTGATCCACTGCCATGGACCACTGCATCTGTGAGGGCCTTGGCAGTTCAACCTGAGAAGAACCTGGTGACAGAGGCTCTTTAGCAACTTTTTTTGTCAACTAGCCTGTGGCTGCCACCCATGACCTTAGGGGAAAACCTCTCAGAGGAGAGAGTTTGAGTAAAGAGGAAAGAGAGGACAGACAAGGAATGGGGAAGGAAAGCCAGGGGGAAAGGTGGGCCCTCAGCTCTTCTTAGCCCCCAGTTGGTTGCTGTCTTTCCATGCAGACTGCTGGCTCTCTGCTAACTCTGCAGTTTATAGAATTCCCTTCCCAGGTCTGCAGAGAATCTACTACTGAAGCATCTTCGTGCTATCTGCCAAGTTCACTCCCACTCCACCCCCACCCCCACCCAAAAAACTTCAACCTCCATCTTCTACCCACCACCCCAAAACTTCTCATATATTTAACCAGGCCCACTTCTTCTTCTCATAGGATAAAGAGAATATCTATTTGTTCTTCTTGGGAGCTCACATTAGACTCTGCATCTGGTTCTATTTTTACTCATTGCATCACCAGACACTTTATCTCATTCTTAGAATTCTGCAATTGCATTCCAATCTCTTAAAACTCTTACCCATTGCATACACTGTTATCAGGTTAATAGTCATAAAACATTTGATTGTGTTGATATCCTACTCAGAAATGGTTGATGAATGGCTCATCTTTTTCTCATTGAATAGCATCCAAAAATCTAAAGCCTTGTCATAGTCAAAGCCCTCCAAAATATTTTCAACTACTATCCTCCAACAAACTCTCTGAATAGCCACATTTCTCTCATGGCCCCTGACCACCTTCTATTTCAGTCGTTCTTTCACTTGGCCTGCTCACACATCCCTCTGAATTGAATACTTCTTGCTGCCTCCAGTTATCATTCTAAGCTTTTCTTCTCATTTCAATCAAAAATTCTCTCTTCCTCTTTGTTTATCCTCTAAGACTGTGTGTAACTTATATGGCAGCATCTCATGCCCAAAGCACTATAAAATTACCATATTTATGTTGTAATTTTTGCTCATAATTTAGCTTTTCCACCAGTCCACTTGCTGGAGCTCTTACTAATATTTCATAGGGTACATTACATTATTAAACATAATGCCTTATACTCAGTAGGCATTTGAAAAATTTTCATTGGCTGAATTAATGAATGAATAAATCTCTTGCTAATAGATTATTTTGTCTTAAACCTCTATAAAGTTTGCTCTTTTGGTTTCAAAAGATTTCTCTACAAAAAAAATTTAGAGAGAATTAAGATGTGAACCAAGCTATAATTAAGAGTAGTTGCTGCCAATGGTGGGTGAACAGTTTTTGCCTTTTTTAAGTACAGTAGTTAAGTAAGATGAGTGCTATCAAATTTGAAAGCAAAGTTTTCCTCAGATAAATTAATTCACAATTGCCTAGAGTTACCAAGGTAACTATATGTGCATAATCCTATAATTGCTGGATGCAATTAGTGAACCCACCCTGGAACAAAGTTATTATATGGCCACTAAGTTTAAAATGTCAACTTAAGTTTAGGAAAAAAAAAAACAGTATCCACAAAAACACATGAAGTGTAAATGAGACAAGATCTCCACAATCAACTCTAACAAATGCTCATGTAATATTTACACCACTCTCAAAAGAATTACTCTTTATTCTCTAGTACACTGATAAAGGGAGGTAGTCGCTTGCTGGGAAATTACTAGTCTCCGGCCTCAAAACCATGAATGTTCATTCAATGTGATAATAAAAGCTTGAAAGGAGATTTTATTAGATGCTACTTGTGCTCTATGAATAAACAACCATCTATCTGGCATCAAAGTTGGTATGTTTAAAATGCCAATGTGTTGGGAAGCAGATGTGGCTCAAGTGATTGAGCTCCCGCCTACCACATGGGAGGTCCCTGGTTCAGTTCTTGGTGCCTTCTAAAGAAGACAGCGAGCTGGTGCAACAGGAGGCATGGCAAGCTGACACAACAAGAGACACAAGAAGAAAGACATAATGAGAGACACAACAAAACAAGGAGCAAAGGTTCCCGGTGCATTCTAAAAAAAGAAGACAAGCAAGACAGCAAGCTGACACGATGGACAGGTACGGCAAGCTGACACAACAAGTTGACATAACAAGAGACACAAGAAGAAAAACATAATGAGAGACACGACAAAGCAGGGAACGGAGGTGGCTCAAGTGATTAGGCGCCTCCCTCCCACAACGGAGGTCCTGGGTTCGGTTCCTCATGCCTCCTAAAGAAATAAGGAAGACAAACAGACACAGCAAGTGCAAACAATGAGGGGGTGGGGAGAAATAAATAAATAAATAAAGTCTTTAAAAAAAAAGGCCAATGTTTCACCATATATCTAAGACCCAAATGACAGAGACCCACTGATATTTCTTGAATTTTTAAAGCAATGCTGAGGGTAATCCCATCCAGGGCAGTGATTCAGCCAAGTCTATGTGCTCCCAGCATCTACAGTACCATGCCAACCATTTGTTCAAGAAGTTGACAACTGTCAGCAGTCAACAGATGCACCATTGAAGCCTACCTCCTCTGACCTGGCAAGTTGTCTTAATGGACTTTACTTATTCAGATATAGAGCAGCACTGCAGGTGGTTGGGGAGGAGGTGAACAAATGTCCTTATATCCCAGAGAAATGACATTGTGCATAAGTTAACAGAAAGAGCTCTCTCAGTAGAGGTGCTAGAGACCATCATGCCTACTTTACAAGAAGAACACTGGCCGTGCTTGAAGTGCGGAGAAGCAACCGCTCTGCTGTTGGCCACTTGGAATGAGCCTGTGCAGCCCCTCCAGAAAGAAAGCTGGCATGTGCACCAGGAGCCTGAGCAAGGTGGTTCATTTCCTTTGACCCAAGAATCCAACCTGTAGACTCGAAGTGATTCAAATTGCAGACTAAGAAACCAACAAAAAGATAATTAGTAAAGAATTAGTTATAATACAAAACGATGTATTTACAAGCAACCTAATTGTCAGGTTATGGTTGTATATATTATGAAACATCTGTAAAATAAAACATGATGAGGTCATTAAAAATAGTGCTTCTGAAGAACTTGTTAAGACAAGAGGAAATGTTTATGAGATCAGCTAAATTTAAATTAAGAATGTGCATGGCTGTGTGTGCAGCATGATCACAGTTAGGCAGTGATGCCTCCTGGTGACCTTGCTCTCTCTTCCTTCTCCCTATCCACATCCAGCCTCTTGACTGTAACATCCATTCATGCAGGGATCTTATCGTGCATCAACAATGAACATGGTAATTTACACACAGTCACTCACATGGACTATTTTTTGATGAATCAATTAGCTTTGTAAAGAATACCTATGGAATCCCTTGGTAAGCTCTTAACATTTAGATGAACTGAAGATACAACCCATTCAAAGAAAAGTATTATACTCATTTCTCAGGCACAAAGCAGAGTCCAGACAATAATGGAAAGTGTCCTTTGTTTTTCCTTATTGTAAGATCCCGCTTGGAATACCTAAAGGCAGGGAGTGTGAGCACATGGGAATCCTCCTTCTCCTCTCCTACCATGGCCCACTTGGTCACTGTCTTAGTAAGCCAAAGGGGTGCTGATGCAAAATACCAGAAATAAGTTGGCTTTTATAAGGATATTTATTTGGAGTAGAAGCTTACAGTTACCAGGCCATAAAGCTTAAGTTACTTCCCTCATCAAAGTAACTTATGAGTAAGATGGTTGGAGTCAGATGGTTGCCAACGTCTGCCAAGAGTTCAGGCTTCCTGAGTTCTTCTCTTCCTGGGCTCAGTTCTCTCCAGGGTCAGCTGTTCTGCTCCTCTATGTGTTTACTTCCTGGGCTCCAGCTCAAAAACTCCCTTGCATCCTCCTTCTCCATGTATTTATTTCCCCAGGCTCTGCATCAAAACTCCAACTCACTCCTCTGCTCTGCCATGTAGTCCTACTGACGTGACCCAATCAAAGCCCTAATCATGATTTAATCACACCCAGGTACAGACCAGTTTACAAACATAATCCAATATCTCTTTTTTGAATTCATAAACAATGTCAAACTGCTACAGTCACTGAAACCCTTCCCCCTTCCCCCACACATCTTCTTCCAGTGGGTTTGCCTTATCCCAATCATGCCTTAGGATGAAACATTTATAAGAAAATAATCCTTCCATTCGGAAATTGACCATCCTTTAGCATAATCCAATGTGCTAAAAGAGTCACTGTCTTATTTTTCTTGGCCTTACCCAAGACCGCTTTCTGATGTGAGTAACTTAAACGGGTCAGTGCTACAGACGGGAAGGAGTATGTGAAAGAAGGAAGAAAAGGCCCTTGTTAGTATGAATACAAACATTATGTGAAATGACTAGGGCAGAATAAATCAAAATATCAAGAATGTTTTTCTTGGGGCAATAAGACCACTAATAATTTTCTATTGTATTTATACATACGCACTTTTTTTTTTCCTATTTCCTACAATTGGCATACAAAAGTTAGAAAAATAACAAGCATATTTAAACCTAGTTGACTACATTCACTAACAATTTTCAGTCTCTTTGTCTATCAATCCACAAGCATATTGAAAGAAACCATAATTTAGGGAAGAAAATTAAGTGGCAATTATAGACAAGCCCTAAGGAGCAGTGTTATCTTTGAAACAATATGAAAACTGAATGGAATATCACATCACACTTCTTTATCTGTTCCAATCAAACCATACCTCCTGGATTATTTTGAGGCAACACACAATTTGTATACAGTTTATCAAAAGTTTGCTTTCAAAAGATTCCTCATGATCTCCTTTGATTTCCTATAATTGCTGAACTCCTCTGGAACAGTAAGTTCTGAAGGTAAACAACAACCCTTCTCGTTATGATTCAAGTTCAATATTTATTATGAAGAGATTTGAATCTTTATACTAGACAGGCAAATCTGAATCTCAGCCTCACTAGTGAAAGTAATAATGATTTTGGCAAGCAAAGCCAGATCTTTCTACATTTTGCTGGCCAAAAGCCTTAATAGTCATTGAATATACATCACTTTTGGAGAGCAGAAAATTTGGGGTGGCATCCATGGCCTTTTTTATTACATATTTGTTTAATTAATTAATTAATCAATTGCTAATTACAAGTCAGTTAAATTTCAACCATGTTGCTGCCTATTATGAGAAAATTGGCAGAAAATTTTGTTAAAAAGTTAAAGTAAAAATAGGAATAGAAAGTAACTTCCTCAGCACAATAAAGGGCATATATGAAATCCCACAGCTAATATTATACTCAATGGTGAAAGACTGAAAGCCTTCCCCATGAAGTCAGGAATAACACAAGAAAGCCTGCTTTTACCGCTGCTATTCAACATTGTACTGGAAATCCTTGCCAGAGCAATTAGGTAA
The DNA here is from genome assembly GCA_029593785.1 of Cabassous unicinctus. Classification (NCBI taxonomy): domain Eukaryota; kingdom Metazoa; phylum Chordata; class Mammalia; order Cingulata; family Chlamyphoridae; genus Cabassous; species Cabassous unicinctus. The sequence continues at coordinate 60,050 of JAQZBX010000789.1, forward strand.
GAAAATGAAATAAAAGCCATCCAAACTGGAAAGGCAGAAGTGAGACTATCTAAATTCACATATGACACAATCCCTTATATAGAAAATCTCAAAAACTCCACAAGAAAAGAACTAGAATGAATAAACGAATTCAGCAAAGTTGCAGGCTACAAGATTATCACACAAAAATCAATTGTGTTTCTACACACTAGCAAAGAATATTCTGAAATGAAAATTTAAAAAACAATTCCATTCACAATAGTTCCTGGAAGAATTTCTAGGACTAAATTTAACCAAAGAGGTAAAGGATTTGTTCACTGAAAACAACAACAACAAATCAAAAAACAAAATAACCACAAAAAGAAATTAAAGAAGACCTAAATAAATGGCAAGAAATCCTGTGTTCATAGATAGGGCTAGACTGAGAATCAAAGTGATCTACAGATTCAATGAAATGCCTATCAAAATCCCAGCAGGGAGCTGATGTGGCTAAAGCAGTTGAGCACCCACTTCCCATATGGGAGGTCCCAGGTTCAGTTCCTGGTGCCTCCTAAAGAAGACAAACAAACAATGAGCAGACAACAAGCAAATATAGAGCAAAAACAACAAGCAGACATCAAGCAAAAACAATGAGCAGACATTGAGCAAAAACAATGAGCAGACATTGAGCAAAAACAGTGAGCAGACATTGAGCAAAAACAAATGAGCAGGGAGCGGATGTGGCTCAAGCAGTTGAGTGCCCGCTTCCCACATGGGAGGTCCCAGGTTTGTTTCCCAGTGCCTCCTAATGAAAAAACAAAGTAACAGCAAGCAGATAATGAGTGAAAAACAATGAGCTGACAATGAGTAAAAACAACAACAACGAGTAAACAGATGAAGGAGCCATGGGTGGGGGGGGGAGGGAGGGGAACCCCAGCAGCCTTTTTTGCAAAAATGGAAAAGCCGATCCTCAAATTCATATGGCTCACAAGGGCCCCCAAATAGCTAAATCAAAATTGCAAAGGAAAAACAAAGTTGGAGGTCTCACACTTCCTGATTTCAAAATTTATTATAAAGCCACAGTAATCAAAATAGTGTGGTACTGGAATAAATATAGACATACAGACCAGTGGAATAGAATTGATGGTTCAGAAATAAACCCATAATGAATGGTCAAACTGATATTTAACAAGGATGTCAAGTACAATAATTGGGGAAAGAACTGTCTCTTCAGCAAATGACACTGGAAAAACTGGATATCCACTAGCAAAAGAATCAAGTTAGACTCGTAGCACACACTATATACAAAAATTAACTCTAAATGGATCAAGGACTTAAGTATAAGAGCTAAAACCATAAAACTCCTAGAAGAAAACATAGGGAGGAACCTTCATAATCTTGACGTGATAGTGATTTCTTAGCTATGACACTAAAAAGTAAGAGTAATAAAAGAAAAATATAGGTAAAATGGACTTCATCAAAACCAAAAACTTTTGTTTGTCAAAGAACACTATCAAGATAGTAAAAAAGACAACCTACAGAATGGGAGAAAATCATTGCTAACCATGTATCCACAAGGGTTAAATATCCAGAGTATAGAAAGGACTGCTACAATTCAATAAAGGCAAAGACATTAAATAGACATTTCTCCAAAGATGGTATACAAATGGCCAATAAGCACATGAAAAGATGCTCCTATCACTGGTCATCAGGGAAATGCAAATCAAAATCACAATGAGGTACCACTTCACACCCAGTAGGATGGCTATTATTTAAAAACAAAACAAAACAGAAAACAGAAAACAATTAGTGTTGGTGAGAATGGGGAGAAATAGTAACCCTTACACATTGTTGCTGGCATTGTAACTTGATGTAGCCAATGTGGAAATCAGTGTGGCGGTTCCTCAGAAAGTGGAAAATAGAATTACTATAGGACCTGGCAAACTTGGTATATACCCCCAAATATACTGAAAGCAGAGACTTAAACAGAAATTTATACACCAATGTTTATAGCAACATTATTCATAATAGCCAATAGCTGGAAGCAACCCAAGTGTCCATCAACCAATGAATGGATAAACAAAATGTGGCATATACACACAGTGGAATTATTGTTCAACCTTAAAAGGTTTTGATGCATGCTACAACATGTATGAACCTTGAAGACATTACATTGAGTGAAATATTGTATGATCTTGCTTATATGATATCACGGAGAAGAAGCAAATTTCTTAGAGATGGATAATAGATTATAGATTACCAGGAAGAGGGAGTTGGAGAAAGGGGAAGAGGGAGTTATTGCTTAATGGGTGCAGAGTTTCTGTTTGAGGTGATGAAAAACTTGGGGTAAGAGATATTGGTGATGGTAGGACAATGCTGTGAACATAATTAATACTACTGAATTGTACACTTGAAAGTGGTTAAAATGGAAATTTTTGAGTTGTGCTTATGTTAATACAGTAAAACATTAAAAAACATTAAGTGAATATTTTGTCAGTATATAGTTCTTTGCATCTTACATACAGCCATTGTACATTGCCTATCAATTGCAATGATCTTCCTTAGTTACTTCCACATATTCTAATAGGCACTTCATGATAATATTCCCATTCTCTGGCTCCTGAGAACAGACTAATTGAGAAGGTGTGCTGTTTCACAAAGTAGGATTTGCCTAAAAAAGCGATTGCCATCTTCCTCGTTAATTTTACGTTACCATACTGTGCTTCTATTGATGTTATCACAATGCTTTCTACAGCTACTTACTGCGATTGCACAAATACACAGATTGTTCTGTCATTAAAAAGAGTAAATGATTTTTGGAGTTGTGCAAGTAAAGGAAAAAGTTTTATGATCATCTTCTCTGGCTATAGTAAACTGTTCTATGATTACACATGTTTTTATATCAACAGTCATGTGCAATGTACATTGATGTGATCGAGCTACTTTGATGCTCTTGTACTATTGAACTGTTTAAGATGTCTTTGCTCTCCTGTAGAATGTTGTTTCTATGGCAAAGGAGTCTGTTGATATTGTTGTAAAGATGTAACCCTCTCAGTTTTCTCTCTTATTCTTAAATCATTGAAAAACAGATGGGAAAGGATAGCCATGGTAGAGCTGCTAGCATAGATGGCATCAGGTAGGATTTGGTAAATCTTTACATGTCAATACACCAAAAATAGAAACCACAAAGAAAACACTTTGGGACCAAAAATAGTATTTTGCTGTGGAAAAAGGACTAGACTGGGAATCAAAAACAAGGGTTTCACACCACAATCTGTCACTTACTTATGGAACTCGATGGGCAAGTTTGACACGTTTGTCTGCTAATAGCCTGGGCTTTATAAATAACACTGACCTAAGTGTGACCAGAAGCCACACCACGTATGTCATATGACCTTGAGCAAATAACTCTCTGAACCTGGTTTCATCTATAAAAGTGAGTTAATAACAGTATCCAAACCATGAGGCTGTTGTAAACATTACAGCAATAATGCATGCAAAAGCAGCACAGCATCTGGTAGATAGTAAGCAGCCAATAATGAAAAGTATCATCATTAATATTTAGACATTATTTGGGGCTTGCAACTGAAGAGCTGAAGAGCTCTATGAGATAGTTGGATGAGACCAAATCTGCAGGTACATGCAGGTATAATAGTCTATGATTAAACTAGAGGATGACTATACTTTGTAAAAGGATTTCTCACAGAAAGATTCAGAATAATATTTCTGTTCATGTCACAAAAATATGACTTTGGAAATCGTATGTGAGGTAAAGACCTGAGGGAATTAAGACCTGTGGGAATTAAGATTCATTTCTCTCGGTCCATTTGTTTATCTTTCGCACTAAACTGTAAAGTTTTTGGAGGCAAGGATTTTGTCTTATTTGACTTTGAAATACCAGTGTGCAGTTCTTTGATTTAAAAACAAATAGGTAAATGAACAAATGATGCAATGATGGGAACAAGCAGCCTAAGATCCCTGCCTTTGTGAGAATCATATAATAATTAAATAATCTAGTGACATATATGTGATATATAATATATAATAGTTCAGTGATAAGCACTTTAAAGAAAAATAAAAATACAGAAGGTCTGAAATTTGCAATGTTATTGAGAACAGCCAGGGAGAGGTCCCTGAGGATGTGACATGGGGTAAAGATTGAAGAATGTGAGGGAGCAAGCCACTTTGATATCTGAGGGAAGAATGTTCCAGATGGAGGGAAAGCAGGCGCAGAGGCTCTGATCTGGGAGTCTGATTGGTGTGTCAAAGGAGCTATGAGAAGACTGATGTGCTTAAAATGGAGGAAGCAACAGGCAAAGTAGCAGGAGATGAAGTCAAAGAGGTCATGGGGAGGAAGAACAGACCATGTGGGGGTCTTGTAGTTTCTTGTAAGGATTTGGTTTTTACTTTGAGTGACTAGAAAAGACTTTGGAGTTTGAATGGAGAGAAGACAAGACCTGATTTGTTTTCAGTGGATTACACTGGCTGCTGTGATGAGTATACTTCGTGGGGTAGGGAGTTGAATGGGGAGGAATAAGCGTGCCAGTGAGGAGACTGTTTCTTCTTAGATAGGGAAGAAAGAATGGCCACTTGGACCATCATAGTAGAGCTGATGATAACTAGTCATAATCAGGATAAATTGTGAAATGGAGCTGCAGGATTTTTATTACAGATTAGATTTAATAAGAGAGAAAGAAAGGAATCAAAAGTGAGCAAATGGAAAGAGTTTCCGTTGCCTGAGATGGTAAGACTGCGGTGAAAACAGGTTTGAAGGGAAATATTAGGAGCTCAGCTTTTGACTTGTTTGGTTTGAGATACAGAGTTGAGTGCCAAACTGACAGTTAGATGGAGAGTCTGGAGTTCAGGGTACAGGTTACAGCTGAAGGTATAAATCGTGAATCATCAGTAAATAGATGGTATTTAAAGCTATGAAACTGAATGAGATCATAAAGGCAATGTGTAGAGTAGAAAAGAGAATGGTCCAAGGACTTGGCCTCAAATACTGAATGGTTTCCTTTAGGAAGTGAGAGATGGGTAACTAAAAAGAAACTAGCAAAAGAGTTCAAGAAGGATGGCTAGTGAGGGAGGAAGAAAACTAGAAAAGTGCAGAGCATGGAAATCAAAGTTCATTAAGAAGGAAAGTTCAACAACAGTGTCAAATGCTGCTAGCAGGTCAAGTAAGATGATGACTAAAAATTGGAGATGGGGGTTAGCCACACAGAGGTCATTGGTGACCTTGATCATGGAAGCTTTAGTGGGGTGGCGGGGGCAAAGGCCTAATTCCAGTAGATACCGGAGAGAATTGGGGAGAGCAGCTAGTCTTTCAATTCATTTTTGCTAAAAGGAAAGGAGAGCATTGGAGTGGTAGCTAGAGGAAAAGAGGCCTCAAGAGAAGGGTATTCTGGTTTTAAGATGAGAAAAATAATCACAGACTTGTGTGCTGATGGGAATCGCCTACTAGAGAAGAAAAAGCAATGATGCAGGGGAGAGGGAATTTGCTAAGGCAATTTCCTAGCTTGAGGAGGTGAGAGAAGGTCAGATCTAGTGCCATGTGGGGCAGCTGGCTTTAGCTGAAGAGCAGGGCAGCTTCTCCATCATCTTCAGCAATGAAGATGAAGAAGTTCAATCATGGGGTCCTTTATTTTTCTTCCTTGGTAATGATGGAAATAGATTGGTTTCCTTCTTAAATTCCTGTGTGCTTACCAGAACAGCCCTGGAGTTATCATTCTAAGTTGCAGATGTTATGGACATAATTTTAATTCAGCAAGTGCACGTTTACCTAGTTTTTCAGGAAGGCATATATTGTCTGAAGTAAATTATTCCCGGGCAATGTAGCTCAATTTGGAACCAGCCATGGAGCAGTGAGTTTTGAGAATTAGGCTTTTAAATATAGATTTATTATGGAGCTTATACTGTCTTTATAATGGAAGTTACAATAATATTTCATATCTGAATTATCTCTCTATATTATGAAGCAACAGCCTTTAAAGTCCCTTTTGATTACTCTCTATCCTCTCAGAATATCAACAGTTCCTGACATGTATCATTTATTTAATGTCTTATCACATGGAATTATTGTTGTCTGTTTCCTAAACAGACATATTATATATAATGTGTTCATATATATATATATGAACATATTATAACCAGTTGAAAATTTGGCCATATTTGCCTATATTTGCATATTACTTGATGATGACTGAAGCAGTGTCTTAGTTTTCCAAGAAATCCAACAAATGAATTGGCCTAAACAATAGGAATTTATTTTCCCACAGTCTGGGAGGGCTAGAAGTCCAAAATACAAGTACTGGCAGGCCTTGCTTTCTCTGAGGTCTGTGACACTGGTGGTGGCTTGTCAGCAATCCTCTGTCACATTCTTTATAGTACCTGGTTTATAGCATGGCTTTTTGACAAGAATATGACATGAACAGGCTTCTACGTCATTAAATCAGTTTCTAAAACATTAATTTTAATGGCTGTATCAGTACACAGATAAACCCTAATTTATTTAACTAATTCTCTAATTATGTTACTAATAATTTTTCACTATTGTAAATGATGCTGAAATAAATATTCCTAAGAATCAATTGCCCAAAATCAAAGGCTATTTTCTTAGGTTAAATTCATCAATTCATTTAGTCAATGGGTTTAAACATTTTTAAAATTTTGACTACATACTATCAAACAGTCCTATAAAGAGAATGAATGATTTACACTCAACAGCAGGGTATTTAAAAAATGCTGCTTCCCTATGTTCTGGTATTAGTCTGGGGAAATGTTCTCCTCCTTTAATAATTTTGAAAAATTTGACAGAAGAAAAATAGCTCATCATTCTTTTAATTTGCATTTCTTTGAATGCTAATGAGCTGAACTTTTTAAAAAACTTTGTTGGCTGTTTATTGTCCATATTTTAGAAATTCTTTTCATGTCTTTTGCCTTGGTATGGGGCTTTTTGTATTGATGTAGTCTTCTTTCAATTTTTCATTTGTATGTTTCATTATTAAGGATATCAGCTATTGGCCCTCATGCATATCATAAATATTTTCCTATTTACTTTCTCTTTAATGCATTAAAAGATACTATTTTGATCTACTGATTTTATTTAAAATGGTCAATGCATTGGTATTTAGATAGTAAACACTGGTATTTTGCTGCCCACCATCCATTTCCTCTTCTTAGCATGCCAATTTCCTTCTTCCACTCCCCCTGGATATAGTCTAGAGCTTTATTAGAAGCTTCAATCTTCCTTAATCATAGGGTGGATATATGATCAAAACAAAGCTAATAAGATGTCCTCTGTGAAATTTAAATTTTTAGCTGAGGAACAAAGAAACCGAAAAAGGTTATCATTCATCCAACTCTAATGGAAGTCTCTGATCATACTGTTTTCTGCTACAAAACCCATTCATACTTTGGGCTGTCCATGTGCCAGTTGGGCCCTGAATCTCAACAGACTTGCAATACCTGCTCTCCAGTTCCCTGGACTCACCCAGGACAACTAACAAGGAGAAGATGACTGACAACGACCATCTCAAGGAACAGAGAGAATCTGCAACTGCAAGCAAGAAAGTCCCATCCATCTGCCCCATGGGACTTAAGCTCCCTCTCAATTTGAAGTGGAGTAGGCATCACCATCACAGAATCCTCGGGGTTGGGGAATGGACAATGGACTAGAGTACGCTTACAGTTGTTCTACTGTAGACTTGTTGTGATCCTAGAAATAGAAGAACTTTTATCACGACAGTGGCCACTGGAGGCTCTGAGGGGAGGGAGAGGGAAAAACAGGTGTAATTTGGGGGCATTTTTAGACTTGGGAATTATCCTGAATGACATTTCAATGACAGATACAGGCCGTTGTATATCATGTAATAACTTGCAAAAATGTATGGGAAAGAGTGTGAACTACAATGTAAACTATAATCATCACTTAGTGGCAATGCTCCAAGATGTGTTCATCAATTGTGATAAATGTACCACACTAATGAAGGATATTGCTGATGTGGGAAAATGTGGGAGGGCTAGGGAGCGGGGCATATGAGAATCCCCTATATTTCTTGTGTAACATTATGTCATCTAAGTTTCTTTTTTTAAAAAAAAAATTTAAGTATATTAAAAAATAAAAATAAATTAAAATAAACCCATTCATATAGTGTCCATTTCCTAATCCCTAAAGCTCTTATGGGAACTAGCAGTTCCCAAGCCTGCCCATTTCCAAGAATTCCTATCCATTCTCTGAGCACCTGATATTAACCCAATAAAGATCTCTTTATTTACTGAATCAGTCAGTATAAGAAGGTTATGCCAAGGTAACAAAGAACCTGACAAACCTCACCAAAATTCATTTCTCAGTCACATTTTGTACTTGCAAGAAGGCTCAGCTCATCACCTGTCACTCAGAACACAGCTGGCAGAACATCCATGATTATCGGAGTAGAGAAAATAGTAGGTTAAACTTCTGAAGTTTTCTGTCCAAAAGTGACATGCCATTACTTCTGCTTATTTTTCATGGTCAAAGCAAGTCACACAGCTAAGCCAGATGTGACAGAGGGATAATCCTTGCCCAAGGAGAGACATCATATATGTGGGAACAATATTGGAGTACTATACTCACGTAATTAGAGAGCTTTCCTGTTGCTTTAACCAAAAAACCCTGGATGGTACAAATTTCCTTTTGGAGTTCTGTCTTTGATATTATGTAGAAAGGCCTCCATAACAAGAAAATAATAAAAATATATATATTTCTTAAAATTGCCTGCTAATTTGTTTAGACATTTTAATACAATTCCCAAATTGGTATTACACTTTGAAAAAAAGACTTCCACATAATTTTGCCAACTGCTGAATTATAATGTGGCTTGTGAATTCACACTGCACATTAAAATCCTTTTTAGAACTTTTGCAGAAAAGAAGCCACTTTAATTTAGTTTAATTCAGAATTTCCAAATTTGTATAGCCATAGCACTATTTTTCATGTTAACACTATTAACAACCCACAGAGATTAGTATTCTTTTGAACACGAACACATTTAGGAAATGATATTTTATCTTATTTGGAATTTTTTTTTCATCCAATAGGAAGAAGAGGTCTACAATTTTTAATCCAAAGAGTTAACTGTAGTAGTTTGGCAATTTGATATAGTTATGAATTCCAAAAATAGATAACAGATTATGCTTGTAAACTGGTCTGTTCATCTGGGCATGATTAAGTTATGATTAGGGCTTTGATTGGGCCATGTCAGTAGGGCGTTGAGCCCCGCCCAATGGTGGGTGGGGTCTCAAAGATAAAAGACGTGGCAAAGGACAGAGTTGAAGTGTTTGAGTTGGAGTTCTGATGCTGAGTTTTAATGCTGGAGCCTGGGGTCATAAGCACAGAGAAGCTTGATCATGAGGAAGGAGAGAAGGTCCCCAGGAAAAGAAACCAGCTGTTCTCCTGACAGTTCACAGCTAGCCTTGTGGAGAGAGGCAAAGCCTGGAGAGCCTAATAGTCTACAGCTGACCTTGTGGAGGAAACAGAGGAGTTGACCCTGGAGAGAACAAAGCCCCGGAAAGAGAGGAACCCAAGAAGCCTGAACCCTGGCAAACATTGGCAGCTGCCTTGCTCCAACATGTGGCAACAGACTTTGGTGAGGGAAGAAACTTGTGCTTTATGGCCCAGTAACTGTAAGCTTCTACCCCAAATAAATATCATTTATGAAAACCAACCGATTTCTGGTATTTTGCATCAGCACCCCTTTGGCTGACTAATACATTAACCAAACCTCCTAGCACCATATATTAAACAAATTTTACTTTCCCTAAGAGTTTGATATGTTATCTTTAACATATAACAAAATTTTATCTATACTAGGGTTCATTTCTGGATATTATATTCTGCTTCATTGAGCTTTCTGTTCCAGTATGAGCAAAATACACTGTTTTAATCATTATAGTTTTATCATGTTTATTTATCGAGTAGTGCAGCTCCTTTACTATTTGTATAACAACTTTTTTCTTTGTTTTCATTCAATATTCCACAAAACTAGAGTACCTGCTAATGCAAGGGATTTGATAGGCAAAAGAACATACAGGTAAATAAAACAAGGGACTCTGCATGCATGGGGTTTATATTCCAACAGGATATACAGGCATCAAACAGTTAATGGCACACATTATTAACTACAATTTTCATACTTTCTGTGAAGAAGATAGGGCCAGGAAGAAGGGATATACTTAAGTCTTCCTTGAAATAAGTGATGGTGAACTGACTCTTAAAGGACAAGGAAGAAATTCCTAGTTGAAGAGGAAGGGAAAGAGAGAGAGATTGGAGCAGAAGGAATAGAAAAGATCTGGAGGTAAAAGCACACAAGCATTCAAAAATCTAAGGGCCCTTTGCCCAGAACATGGACCATGTCAAAAGGATGTGGCTGTGAGGTAGAGGGGAGCCAGTTGGCAGAGGCCCTTATGAACCACAAGAAGGCTTTTAGCTTTTGTTTTCATCGTAATAACAAGCTATGGAAGGACTGTGAACAGTGGAGTCACAAGATCAGATAGTCTCATTATTTTTTTTTTAAGGCCCTGTGGCTGCAGTGGGCAAAAGTTGGAAAGGGAAGATCAGTTGGAAGGCAATCCAACATGTAAGTTGCCTCAATGGCAGAAGAGATGAAGTGATGTAGAGAGACATAAAACTTACTCAGGAGGTAAAAATCAATTGGATTTGATAACCTGTGGGATTTCCCCAAATAAATTCAGAATCCAAATCCCATCGTGGTCTTGATTTGGACTGAGTTCACCCTATAAATAGATTTCTGCTGAGTTGATATTTTACACAATATTTATTCTGTCCAACCAGGAATGTGGGTTGTTTTTTCATTTAGTCATATCTTCCTTTATTGTTATATTTGCTTGTCTTCATTGTGTAAATCACATACATTTCTTGTAGAGTTCATTTTTTAGGGGTTGCATTTTCTGTTGCCGTTATGAATTGGAATCTTCTTTTTTTCCAAAAGTACCTTTTCTACCTTATTGTTGCTGGTATACAAGAATGCTTTTACTTTGGAAATTATTGTGTAACTTACCACCTTAAAATAGTATTCACTTATTTTAGCTATTTTTTTCCAAATGACTGTCTTCAATTTTCTGCAAATAATGGTGACTTAACTTCTGCTTTCCAGTGGCATTAACTCCTGCCACCAACCTCCTTTCCTAACTTACTACCTTGGCTAGAAGTTCCGAGATGTTAGCAAGTATTCTTGTCTTGTTCCTAACTTTAACTGGACTACCCAAAGTACAGTGATTTCCATAGAACATTCCATAGGATTCTAATATATGGTTACACAAATAAAGGGTTCCAGGCTCAACTAAGTTTAGCAAACACCAACTTAAGCAAAGCAAAACTGATTTATTGCATTTCCTTTCTCAGTGGCTTTCATGTGTTAATGTTTCTCTTGAATATCCAAAAAAGTGTCTATTACACAGCATTTCTCAAATTTATTTGAACATGTATACCCCCAACTATTTTCTCTCTTCTGCAGTCAATATCTTTTTGGCCTTGTATATTGTGGGATACTAATCTGGAAAATGCTTCCTAACTATCTCACCATTGTTTTTCTCCAGAATCCTTTGATTTTAAGAGAGGACTATTCAAACCAACTAGGTTGTTTCCAGTGTCAGTCCCAAATTCTTGGGAGAGGGAATCTATTGGCTCAGGGCCAGGGACAAGTTTCACAATCGTGTTCTGGGGACACATTCCTAGGATAAGGCGCAATACTCAGTTCCCTGAATGTTGCGAAGTCAGAACACCAGACAAATTATCTCTGTCATCCCAATATGGATATGCAAGGGTTACTCAAGAGATGTCTAGGAAAATCCCCAGTGGATTGCCTGATTTGTCCCTGGGTAGCTCCAAACCACTGACCTCACTTAAAAACTAAGGGTTAAGTAATTTACCCTCCATTCTGGTATGCAATCTATGCCTCTATATGACACTTGGCTGGGACTGATGAAGATTGCACAGGTGCAAATAATTATTACCCTTATTAGTGATTGCATAATTACAGCAAAATCCTTGTCTTTACATGACAATATCCCCACAATTCAAAATATTTTTTTATAATTAAATAAATACACATCATCCTTGGCCTAACATGCTATTTTTTTTTTTTTTTACATCTCCTCTCAAAGCAGTCAGTTCACAGTACTGAAGTAGAACACAAGTTGAATGGATGTGTCAGGAGTTAACTATTTACCTCCGACACAGCCTGATGAGGAAACCAATGGGTAATTTGCCTGGACAGACACTTGAAAAACTGTATGTTGGGCACCGCAGTGCCTGAGACATGCACCTTTTATATACAAAGGAGTGTGCTTTCCAAAGCATTAGCCATCTGTAGCAGTGTTAGAGCAGCAGCCACTTTGTTCCTAGAGACGTCCCCATGGCGTATGTCCCTGCAATAAATTCGGAACTCAAATTGTGTCATGTGCACAAAGCCACAAAATATGAACGCACATAGTCTATATGAATAACCAAGACATTGTTTGAATAAAGATATTTTTCATTGCACTCATTAAATTGCTATGTTTGAAAGTCTCCAACAAATGCTTCTGGAACAGTGTCATGCCAAGCACCCACACAAACAGAAAGGCAACTCAGCTTTAAAAAACAATGTGCTAACAACCACCGAGCTCGGATTGGAGCCACATGGTGCTCTGAGGTGCCACGTGCTGCCTTTTCCACCAAGATTAACTTGGAACGTTTCCTCCTGAGGCCCCCCTCTCCCATTTCCTTCCCCCTTCTGATTTAGAACACATTGCAAAAAACTTGAATGGTCTATCTTTTATCCAAGGACAAATGATTATAATCAAGTGTTTAACTCCTCTATAGAACTATTAGTTTTTTTCAGCCCCCAAGCTATCAAGACTACATCTTACCTGTTCAAATGAAGACCCAGCCAACTGCCAGGCACGATGATCATTTGACCCCCGAGGGCAATTGACCCGGGACTGCCTAGATCCCCAGGCTGGGGCTGCAGCCGTGTGTGATCACTTGAGCAGAGCCAGCCGCCGCCTGTACCTGGAGGGAGAGAGAAGTCCTGAGATTGTCCTCACCTGAAACACAGTTTGGTCTAGCACAGCCCTGGCTGATGGGGAAAAAAGAAGAAATGATGAAAACACGTTTTACATATGAAGAACCTGAGCTGCAAGGTTGAATTCGCTTGTCCAAGATGCCCCTGCTCCTAGGTCACGGAAGGAAAAGTAAAACTGAGGTCGAACAGACACCAAAGGCCAAACTGTCCCCACCCTACCTCTTGCAATCCTGAGGACAGTTTACAACAAGGTTTCTCATCAGCATAAGAACAGAGTTATTTTAACCACAAAACAAGAAAACACTGATTTCATTGCACGTGGAAGTCGCAGGGTTTATTACTATGTAAAAGCAGAGTTTTACTAGGAAAAAACAATCTGTGCCATTTTACTTGACTTGAACAGAGTATGACAGAGTTTGTTTAGCCACAATAGTGTCTCCTAAGTACCTCTATGGAAGCCATCGCAACAGCCCTGTGTTTTCCCCGTGTTACAGATTTAAAAAAACCTCTGACGATAACCAGGACGTCCATTTGAATGCCCTATGGCTTGGTAGTATTTGCTGCAAATGAGCACCCCATAAAGATGGAGCCCCACTCCAGCAGCTAATGTGTGTAGATCACAAAGGCCCGAAATGCAGTAAAGGTGCTCCGTAGCTGAGCACTCTCGCAGGAGCAGGCTTTGCATTTGCACCTCAGTTCTCACCACATTGCCTTCCTGCCCCCTTGGCCTCCTGCAAATGCCTGGACCTTTCCTGTGCTTCAAGGTTGGCTAGAAGCTGCTCATCTGCTGCAAAAGAGAACTCAAGGAGAGCCACTTCAAGCCAAGAAAACATGTGGTCTAATTTCCTGGAAGAAAGCATGGAAGGGAAGGGTTCAAAGGGTGCTCAATTTATTTTTAGAGGCAAAAGGGATTGAGCAGGGTAGTGAGTTGGCTAAATTGTTTGAAAGATGATTTTAAAAGGCAGGTGTGCTAGACCAGGTGTGATGTTTCCTGAAATCAGATCACTTTTTTTTTTCAAACCTAGAAAGGAAATGCTTGGCAACGCGTCATCCCCTTGCCATTGGAAGTGATAAGGTTGACTGTTAACCCCACCGTCCCCATCTCACCACCTGCCTCCACCCGCCACCGCTCCCATCCAGCAGGATGCAGAATTGTGGCCCACAGATTTAAAAATACCTGTCCCCATGGGTTGAACCCTTCTCACTCTGAACCAGCCAGGAATTCAATTGGCCCTCCAGAGGAGTGAAGTTTAACCCTCTCCTTGCCAAAGCCTAATGTAAAAGTGCAAAAGCTGTGGGCAGCCAAGGGAACACGCAGAGAAGGAAAGCTGCAGGACCAAGACAGTGGAGAAAGAAGTCCTTCCCAGGCCAGAGGTCAGTGACGGCACGTGAAGAGTGCACGGGGAAAGCCGAGCCTCCCCAGAGAAGCGTTTGTGGACGATTTGGTCCTTCAGGTGAGCTTGTGGCAAGAGCGCAGCAAAGGATAAGGCTCCCCTCCAGCAGATTGCAAGGGCCCCGCGGCAGGAAGGCCCAGGCTGAGGACAGCATTGGGCCAGGCCCACAGAAGAACGAAATTTGGTAGGCTGAAAAAAAAGGAGAGATAGGCACAGGATTCTTATAAAACCTGTTCACATACCTAAAGGCTCAGCATTTTCACTAACGTCCAGCTAAGAAGAAATTGGAGATTTTTCATCTTTGCCAAAATCCTGATAAATGGTGGTACCAGTATTGGAACATACACTTTTGTTGCATAAAGGACAATTGAGTCTATAGAAAACTGCACAGGATTCTCATTCCACTCGCGGGCTCAGTCATCATTTACTCTGTTGCTGACTTGAGGCAGTCTGGAGTGAAAGCCAGCTACCCCGCCTGGAGGGACTCACTCTCACTATCTTCCAAGGCCCCACGTGCCCACGTGCGGACACCAGGTGGGCAGCTCTGCTCACAAGCAGCCCAAGCTTACCTCAGTCTGCACGTGCTACATCTTGCATCTAGACAGGTGAGAAATGGGCGTTTGTAACAACTAGATTACGCTTTTTCTACTTTCCTAAACACCGACTTAGACTGTGGGGTGGGTTTATTCCTTTCTGCCTTGGCGTGCTCCCACCAGCACCAAAAGCCCCTTCCTAGGCCCATCATTTCCCAAGCACAGCCCTTCCTTATGAGAGACCTCATAGGGGGAAGAGGGGTCAGTGCAGAGCCCATGGCTTGTTCATCCTTGTCACTCATACCCTTCCCCGAACCCCTGCCCCACATTCCCAGCCCAGTGGCTTACACATAAGCGGCACTCAATAAATATTTATTGAAGTCAATCTGCTGTAACCTTCTTCATGCTCGCACTCTGACAGTGCTAAACATCCAAGCCAGGCATCTTGAGAATAACAGAAACTGTTTTACTCAGGAGTGAGCATATTTTCAAATGACACTTGGGAGCCTTTTCTGATTACAAAAGTAATACATATTCATTATAGAATTTTGGAAACTTCAGGAAAGCATAAATAAAAAGTAAAATAATTAATGATCCCACCATCTACAAAAGGACCATTGTTAGCATTTGAATGCTTGCTCTTCCAGCTTTCTTGAAATGCTTCTACATACAGATACTATGAAATTAGGATCATAATGATTACTATTTTTAATCTTTTTAGCATAAATTATGAGTTTATCAAGCATGTCCTTAAATATTCTTGAAGAACATGATTTCTAATGGTTGCAATGTGTCCCACCATATGGATGTTCCAGTATTCCGTAACTTAACCAATTTCCTTTGTTGGATATTCTGGTTGTTTTCAATTTTCTACTATTATAAATAAAGCTTTGGCAAACATCCTAGTCCATAAATCTTTGCACCCGTTTTAATTCTTTCCATACTTCAAATTCCTAGAAGTGGAATTGCTCAAAGAATAAAAAACAAGACAATTTTGGAAGATGGCAAATGACATATAAGCCAGAGTTTAACTTGGCCTGTTTGAGGAGATGACAAGGTAAGTTTCCCGTAGCCTCCGGACACAACCTCTCGAACCCTGACTTTACTGGGCTCACGGATCTGCTGTCAATGAGAAGACCGTCTTCTGTTGAGAGTCAGTGCCATGTACTGAAAGGAGATTTGGCTGGGAAGATAGGCCTGTGTTCTAATCCTAGTACCTCCTTTCTTTAGCCATGTGTCCTTGGCTTATGCACGGAACCCTACTTTCTACAAATACAAAATGAAGATAAGATTACTACGTCAGAGAATGCCAGTTGACGACCCCTCTTCCTTAGTATCAGAAGCCTGCTTTTTACTTGGGGAGGCACTGTACCTAGTAAATTTATGATAAAACCTGTCTCCCTTGCAGCTACATGTGGCCCTAAGGATTAGAACAAAGTCATAAGATGTAGAGGAAAATGGTTTTGGGACTCCTGGGAAGACTCCTTAGAAGCAGGGGGAAAAGGAAAACTTTTTTACACCCCCTCCTTTCCTTAGTCCTGCTGCTTGAACCACAGACGTAATGGCTGGAGCTCCAGCAGTCATCCTGGGATCTTGAAAATGAAACCACACACTAAGAATATTAGAAAAGAAAAGCTGGTGACTGGGTACTTTGAGATTCCATGGAATTGCTATAGCTGCCATGGACTAATATTCATTTGTTTTAACTGAGAGAATAAACCTTGTGTGTTTAAGCCAACATTGTTTTGAGATTTCTCTTATAGACAGCCAAACCTAATTCTAATTGATGAATCACCTCTGTTACATAATCATTGTGAGAATAAAATAATTTATTAACATACCTGGCATATAGCTCTCAATAAAGGTTGGGTCCTTCATTTTACATATATTGCCACTAGTTTTTATTACCAGATCATGCTAAGATTCTACTGACTCTCCTATTTCCCTTTGCCCTCCCCATACCAAGCCACGAAAGGACCTTCCCGCTGACATCCGGTTGAGGGTTTCTTCCTGGTAATCTCAGTGGTTTATCTAGTGACATAAATTTCTCCCTTTTCACTACTTTCTGCTTCCCACCTGGGCTTCCCCTGATTTACTAGGATTTCTGACTCGCATATCTCTCTTCGGGATACCAGAACCAATTTTTCCAATAATTAACCTAAAAAGATACTTATATTTATCATCAAGTCAGAATCATTAATCATATGTTGCTCCAAATAACTATCACAAACCCAGGCATATGTGTGCCTAAAGTTCTGATTTACAGTTTGGATCACTTCATAGACCAGATCGGGCAGAATCCCTGGACTCCAGTCAGAAAATTGTCTTCTCAATTTAGAAAAATACCTAATTGTCCCCGCCTCGTTTAATAATGACCTATCTTCCACATTTTCATTATGAACTGGGAATCTGAAATTTAAAAACAGGTAGGGCCTAGTTTTTGAATGTTTGTAACTAAATCAAGTTAACCCACCTTGTTTAATAATGACCTATCTTCCACATTTTCATTATGAACTGGGAATCTGAAATTTAAAAACAGGTAGGGCCTAGTTTTTGAATGTTTGTAACTAAATCAAGTTAACCAGTCACAAAATGATTTGTTAAAAATAAAAAGCAAAACAATTGTTTGCATTAAAAATTGTCTTCAAATTTGCAAATGATGTGCAATTAGAAAAGGGACATTTACCATAGCATTATTTTTAATAAGTGAAAAATTGGAAATAATTTCAATGCAACAGGGGATCCATAAATTATGTAAACATAGAACAAATTATTAACAGTTATAAAAATTATGTTCATGAAGGAGATAACAAGGAGAATGCTTATAATCCTAGAAGAAAATAAAATATACAAATGGCATAACAATATGACTACTCTGTCCTTCCCAGTCACTGTTAGCTACTGATTTTTCAGTTATTCCCACTCATTCATCGAGCATTTTGACACCGAGATCCCAAAATTTCTCTTCGCCCTCATTCTCCCCAATCTGCCTGGATGGTGTGGTTGAAATGGTGGAACAAACATCCATTAACCTGGCTCGTTCAGTGTCTTGATTTTCTAAATTCCAATCACCCTCCATCCTACTTTAGCAGCCTACTTCCATCGTCACGCTGTATTTTATTAAAGAGAATTTTTCTCTCTTCTAAATCTTAAAATCTGGTATCCTGCTCACTGTCGACAATCCCCCGTCATTAGGGTCCTCCTATATTCTTACTTCCCTCACACCTATTCTTGAACCTTTTTTCCACCTCCGACCCCTTTACAATCCATGTGATCTTGTCCTTGATTCCTTTCTGTCCCCTCAGCTTCCCTATCGGGGCAGTACATGCTTCACTTTTCAGCACTCATTCAATTTTCCAGCCCTTGGTCCACCTTCCCTCCTGTCCTATGAAATTCCAAACTTGGACGATCCCAAACATCCAATTTCCCTGAAATCCACAGAGCCGAACTATGATCTTGAACCTGAGCTGAGCCTTTGATGCGCTCTGCTCCTTCCAATTTGCTCCTGCTCCCAATTCCCTCAGGCAAAAACTGCCTTAAATTTTGGCACTGGCTGGCTGGACAAGGGTTCATCCCTCTGTTACCGGCTAATCCCTCCACCCGTCCTTGAGAGCCTGCCTTGGCCCACTTCTGCAGAAATGCTGCCCCTCCAATTACCATACGTCAGGCTTTTTTCTACTCAGCATCAAAATGACTCAGGTCTCTCCCATTTCAAAAGGCATGTTTTTTCTCTCATGTCCATTCCAGCTGCCATTCTCTACTTTTCCTTCCAGAGCCAAGCTTCACCTAAAAGAACACCCTCCTCCCAGTTTTCACCTCTTTTTTCTCTTATCAACTTCTCAAATCTGGCTTTTATCCCCCAAACTGTTCCTTGAAGATTACCAAGTGACTATCTTGTTGCTAAACACAAGG
Source organism: Cabassous unicinctus (assembly GCA_029593785.1). Taxonomy (NCBI): domain Eukaryota; kingdom Metazoa; phylum Chordata; class Mammalia; order Cingulata; family Chlamyphoridae; genus Cabassous; species Cabassous unicinctus. The sequence continues at coordinate 78,908 of JAQZBX010000789.1, forward strand.
GGAAATTTGTAAACTTCACTTTGTTGACCACTCTGTAGACCTTGTGGGGGTTTTTTTTGTAATAGCATCATTGAGATATAATTTGCCCCCCTACAATCCCCACATTTAAAGTGTACAATTCTTTTAGTCTTTTAGTATTTTCACAGTTATGCCACCATCACCCCAAGATAAATCTTATACCAATTAGCAGTCACCCTCCCATTGCTCTCCTTCCCCTTGTTCTAGGAAACCACCAATCTCCTTTCTGTCCCTATACATTTGCCTATTCTGGACATTTCATATAAATGGAATAACAAATACACAATGTGTAGCTTTTTCACGTAGCGTAACGTTTACAAAGTTCATCCACATGGTAGCATGTGGCAGTGCTACATTCGTTTTCATTGCTGAATAGCATTGTCTATGGATATATATTTTGTTTGCCCAATCATCAATTGATGTCCATTTGTGCTGTTTCTACTCTTCAGCAATTATGAATAAGGCTACTATGAGCATGCATGTACAAATTTTTGGGTGGATATATGTTTCATTTCTCTCCGATATATAATTAGCAGCAGACTTGCTGGGCCATAAGGCTACTCTACATTCAACATTTTGAGGGACTACCAGACTGTTTTCCAAAGTGGCTGTACCATGTTGCATTCCCACCAGTAGTGCGTAAGTGTTCCAATTTCTCAAAATCCTTGCCGTCAGTTGTTATTATCTGTCTTTTGACTCTAGCCATCACAGTGTGTGAAAAGTAGTATCTCATTGTGGTTTTGATTTCCCTGATGGCTAAGGACGTTGAGCATGTTTTCATGTACTCTGTAGCCATTTGTTTATCATTTTATTACTGAGTTAGAAGAGTTATTTATGTAGTCTAGATACAAGTCACTTATTCAGTACATGATTTGCAAATGTTTTCTAGCATTTTGTGGGTTTTCCTTTCACTTTCTTGATGGTGTCCATTGAAGAACAAAAGTTTTGAATTTTGATCAAGTCCAATTTTTCTATTTTTCTTTTGTTACCTGTGCTTTTGGTGTCACATCTAAGAAATCATTTGTCTAGTCCAAGGCCATGAAGATTTAACTGCATGTTTTATTCTAGGATTTTTTAAATTGTTTTAGCTCTTCTATCTAGGGCTCTGGTCCATTGAGTTAATTTTGGTACATGGTATGAGATAGGTATCAACTTTGATATTCTTGATTCTTGAAACTGTCTCTTTTCTTGGGCTTGGGAACTAGCTTGACCCCCAGTTTTCACCCTATCTTACTTCAAACTCTTTTAGTTTCCTTAAAAGTGTTTTTTGTTTTTTTTTTTTTTCCTTTTCTAATGTCATTGGATCCCAAGTCTCTATTGTAATTATTACTTCAATTTTTTACTCCTTCCCTAGCTCATAAGTTTGAGAACAGAAACTTTATTATTTGACTTTGTATTCACCAAAGCCTCTGACAAAACCTGGGAGTCTGAGAGTGTAATATATGTTTATGAAAATAACAAAAATGCCATCAGGACAAAGGCCTGAAAGTAAACTATAGAATGTGTATGCATTCTACACATATGTATGTATGTGTATAAATCTTTTTTTTTTATTCCTTCTGTTTTCTATAATAAAGATACGTGGATATAAAAACATGTTTTCATTAATTGTAAGAAAAGTATCACACCAATGCAAGGTGTTAATATTAGGTTGATATATGGGAATCCTGTATTTTATGCATGATTGTTCTGTAAACGTACAACTTCTCTAATTAAAAAAAAAAAAGAAGAAGAAAATAAAGATACATGGAAATAATGAGAAAATATCTGTATTTCAGGAAAAAAAGGAAAGGAGCTAGACCTTTTGACAAACACATAGAGTAACCTATTTCTCTACAATCTTATTGGATTGTGAGATCAAATGAAACATGTAAGTGAAAGCACCTTTCATTTAAAGCATTTTACAAAAGCTCTAAATGAGCCTGCAATATTGGGTCCCTTTTCATCATCTCCTGGACTCTGACTTTCTTTAGGGCAGGACCCATGCCTTGTTTTCACCTATGAGCCTAGAGCCTAGCACAATGCCCGGCACATAGGACATCTTGAATTTTTACTTTACGTTATTGCCAGAAACTATGCAATGCACTGAAAAAAGAAAATCAAACCATTTTTTAAGCAAGCTGAAGAAGAATTAAGGAAATGTCAGTTAAACCGCAATTGTTCAGAGATTCCTGGGATACCTACCACAGGTGAAGCACTGATTGTCCTAGATTCTAGAATCTGTGACAAATAAAGAAATGAGTGATAACTGGCTTCTACCCTGTGGAAGTGCAGTGATTGGTTGAGAGACAGTGGTGGACAGATACTTGCACAGACTAGCTCCAATCCAAAGCAGGCTGTGATAAATGCTGAAATGGAGGTTCAAACCAAATGCCGAGAGAGGTCAAGGGCGGGCGAGATTAAGAGAAGAGGATCTTAGAGAAGAGCATCAGTGTATCGTTCTGCTCACGCCTGTGTGGCAGCTTAGGTTGTGAGAGCTTTGCGAACAAATTCGAGTATCTGCCTGCCCTCAAAGCATTTCCACCTCCCGGCTCACCCTTTCAGGTTAGTGGTGATTCCTTGAGTGATCAGTGAACGCTGCCTCCCATGGATGAGCAACGCAAGGCCGAGTTGTAGGATCTGCTTTCCCAAGAAATGCATGGGGTTAGCACCGCAGGGCAGGAAGGGAACCTGAAGACCATTTATTCCAGCTTCTTACTTGATGCACTATTGCTTGTCCATTTGGTTTTTCAGTCCCCGAGCATGTGTCGACACTCAAGGACTAGCAACCATTAGACCCCACTTCTGGATTCTTGAAGTTACCCACACTTAAAGCAAAAGTAAAAGAATGAGCATTCAATTAGGAATAACTCAAACAATCTGCTTTATCGAAGCAAGTCCATCATAAATCAGAAGAAGAGGTGGAGTTTAAATGGTATAAATGAGACAGGAACTTGGCAAAGAGCCCGTCTTGGCAAGCTGTCCTCCCAGGTCTACACAAGGTCAATATGGTAATGCATTTCCTGAAATTGCTTAATGCTGCTGTCTGTAACCGAATGGTTATTTATCTTCAAGTACAGGAATACGTCACTTTAGGTAAAATTGATTTTTGGAAATCCAAGTTTACGCTAGGGTGAATAGTTACTATACCTTAGGAATGACTCCTTTTCAGAGGAACATTTCTTAAGCACTTTAAAATGGGATTCCATTTACCAAAACATAAAAATCCTTTACATCACCTTTCCTGGAACATAGCAATGGTATAGAACTGGTTATATCTCTACTAAAAACTTCCCACTATGATTAGCAGATAATGTCTGTGCTAAGGAAGTTTCCCAAATTTTAGTGGTAAAAGTCTTTACCCTGCCAAACCATATTGCTGGAGGTCAATTTTAGCTTCCTTTCAAATTATAGTAATTAATAGCAGGTTTTTTCCTGTTATTGACCCAGCCATGTATACAAGCTTGAAAACCAGCCAAATCAGATCTACATGATGCCCTAAAAGAAGGTTTCCCTCTATGGCACCAATCTAAGCCTTATTACAGATTTCTGGCAAAGCTTGTTTTAGTTGCCGTTCTCCAGCGAAGTGGGCCTACGCAAACTGAAAAATAAATTCGGAAAGCGTTCAGCAATCTGCCGGGTGGAGGTGCTTGCTAAATGAGCGTCTCTCCCCTCCGTAAGCTGACGTGTGATCATTTCTCTGTTCACCTCATTTGCATCATCTAATGGAAAATGTGCAATCGTGGGCTATCTTGGAAGCTATGAACTTATTAGACCTATATAATAAAAGTCAGGCCCAGTCTGCAGGTTTCCACTGTATACATGTTAAATGAAAGTGTAGCATAGATATTATTTGAGGACAGTGATGAAATGTTTCATCTCTTCATAGAACCTCATACATTTATTCGACAAACATTTAACAAACATTAGGGAGACAAAGTAAGAACTTTACACTTTGGTAGAAAGATGAACTAAGTAGAACAAATGGGTGGACTGCTATAAGAGAAATGGCATGGGCCCTCAAGGGAGTGGCTGACTTTATCTTGGGGTGGAGGATGGAATTTCACTGTAAAATTTGGAGAGAGGATCTGACTGGATGACTCTACAAACATGACGCCTTCCTTATTCAAACAGGAAAACTTTCAGACAAAAGCATTCTAGAGGCGACAGAAACCTTTGCTTTTCCTAAAGTGGAAAGTATGTTTGGAATAACCTAGCCATGCGTTACACTAAAAACTTTCTTCCAAGAAAGGAGAGATCTTATTTTATGCAGATGCAATTTGTATCGCAGACAGACCTCCCTACCCTGTGCAGAAAGCTCGCTTCCCAATATAAGTTATATGCAGCAGGTGAGCTGATACTTTCCCTCTTTTGAGGAAGAAAATGACACCCATGCCCAGCACAAGCCATTTCCATCTGTACGGATTAGGCTTAGCCAATTTAATTTTTTGAATAGGACTTTCCAAGCCTTCAAAGCTTAAAGCAAAGGAAATTTTTAAAAAGCCGTATTAGGCTTGCTCAGATTCTGGAATTGATTTTTCTCTCTTATGTAAATTCTTAAGGTAAAGAAAACTATCAATATCACTGTATTTATTCCCAAAGATTCTGTTTTGTAATTGTACTTGAATACATATTACAACAAAGAAATAAGAAATGGTAGGTGGGGTGATCTGTCAGCGCTGAAGCTGAAAAACACACACACTTCTCTGCAGACTGGGTTTCTGGGTAGTGTTGCGAATGTCAGAACACATCAGGGGCATCAGACGGAGTCAGCAAATTCAACATGTTGCGAATCTGGGAAGTTGTCCTGTGTTTCCTATGGAAAGGCACGAGCAGAATCAATCAAATTGGGTTTTAATTAGGACGTGAGTCAATCATGAGACTAAATTCCAAGGCTTATTCTAGCACCGTCCAAAAACAAAACCAAAAAAAAATCTCAATTAGACATTGTCTTCTGGTCCTCAGCTAAAACAGAAGCATCTGCCTAATTAGAAAAAGACATCATTCACACAACACAAATTAGGAGACTCTTCCATAGAGGTTGCATGCGAAATTACGTGAGGATGGGTACGAATTTCTATAACTCCCAAGAACATGTTTACAGAATTACCCAGCCTTTGATGAAATTCTCATTGCAGGCTGCTTGCAGGGCTGTGTGAAGAGAGTCATCCTTATCTTTAAATGAACAAATGCCGAGAATATCCCACCCCAATAGCCTCTCTCAGCAGAGCAAGAAAAATGTGCATTTTTTCTGACTGCATGCACACTTAGCTTCCTTTTTCTGTGTTGATTATACTTTCCAAATTCATTTTTATTGAATCAGTCCTGCTTAAAATTTAATTGGCTTCATATAAGACAAAAATAGGACTTACACCAGTTGTACCAAATTTATTAAATGCAAAATAGGAAAATAAACTAAAGCAAGCACATTTATGCCAGGGTGCCAATTCTATCACACATCTTCACGTATGTGACTCTATCCAGACTACAAACCTGCCATTTTAAGGTACCCAGAAAATTATTACACTTGTGACCATGTTAAGTAACTTATCCTTTGGTTTGAGACGGAGCAAAATTATCTACATCACAACTCTGCATTTTAATATAGGGAAAATAATGCCTTACACTCACACATTCAGCAAGAGCTCCTCATCAAAGAACATCTATTAAGCATCACCTGCACAGATGGCTGTGCAGAGAGAATGAGCTCACCTGTTTCTGAGGAGACCGAAATACCTCTGCCTACAAATAATCTACCGTGCAAAGATCATATTTTGTTCACATGGAATTCAGTTTTCATGTGCAGGGTAAATTTTTAATGAAATATTTTACTTTCCTCTACCAAAATATCATTCCCAGAATATTCTTGAAGCCAAAAGGCATATAATATTCAGATTCAAATCCATTTTTTCCCCAATGGAAGCTGCACTCATAAGATGATGTTAGGGTTATATATGAATAAAATGGCCATGTGTGTGCCAATGCCTCTAATTACCTAAAATGGGTTGGCCAGGGCTCGAGCACTTGCTCACTGTGAAAATGGGTCTTATGCATTTAGGAGCAAGCGAGGGGAGTAAGTGTGAAGCCCAGCCCCAACCTACAGAAATACCCAATAGTAGAAGGAGCAGGATGACTTGACCCCAACACAAAGGAAAATGGTCAAAAGGGCCATCCTTGAAAAGCTCTCCTCTCCGTTCCCATGCTCCTTTATAAAATTCCTCACCTCTGCTTTCATTGCCAAAATCTCCAACATTGGCTCCTTTGACAAAAATACCATAACATCTACATTCTCTCATTTCTTTGTTTTGCTCAATACATCGTACATCCACACTAGACCGAGCAGTGTTGAGGAGCCGACAGAGCCGATCACGGCCATGTTCCACTCTCAGCTAAATGCCTTGTCCCCAGCCACTGCTTGGTAAGTAGCACAGTATTGGGCTGCTCTTGGTCCAGGGGTGGTCACTGAAGGGCAAACGGCAGCAGAGGCCATCCATCCAGGGCCTAGCTTTTTGTCAAGAGTGGCACTGACCAAGGCGGTCAATGGTAAATTGCCAGCCAGACTGGCTTTCTGGAATTAGGCCTGCAAATACAGAGGTGCATGGTCAGTTGGTATCGAAAGTGGAATAGAAGAAATAGGAGACTTGTTGTGACAAAGAAGCTATGCAGATCTTGAGAAGGCAGAGGGAGTAATCAGATCCCTGAGCCATCTCCATTTTGATATCCTGAGTCTCTTTCTTAAAACAGAAAATGCCTAATTAAACGTGTCCTAAAACATCATTTTCTCTCCATAATGTATCTCCTTCTCCCTCCCTCCAAATCCAGGAGGAAGAGCAACAATATTGCTGATGATTCTAGAACCTTCTCCCACCATCCCTAGCCTCCTGCTCCTTCCTCAATGCATCCCCCATCACCAGCCATGGAGGCTGTTACAGACAGCTAAACACAATAGTCTCAGACCATCTGGTGAACACGGAGGAAATGTTCTAAAGCCACTTTGGGAGAAGAGCCTTGGCCAGCAGAATGTGCATGAGAACAGCTGGGAAAGAAATGTGTGGACTGTAAAGGGGAAGCAGGTTTTGGAGACTGTTTCTAGAAATGCAGTGGAGACCAGAACAAATCAGCATGTGCCTGCTTAGCCAGTTTCAGAAGGCAGCTGAAGCATGGGGGAAAGAGCCGTTGGCTGCAACAGGTCCAAGGCAGCCTTTGGAGGCCTGTGGTAAATAGGAATGAAAATGCTAGTGCCTTTTGGGAAACGTGATGTGTAAGTGAAGATGGCTTTAAATAATGGCAATTTTTACCTCATTGACTTTTCTTCTGGAAACTTTATTTTTATGTTTATTGTTTATTCCTGGTTCTTGAAATTTGATTAAGAGCAGTGAAATCAACCAGTCTTAAGTAAGCAGTGTTTAGCCCTGTGTTAACCCACAGTTTATTTTCTGGGCCATCTTCACCCCTGAAGTGACGGAAATGTAGCTTGTTTCACTATAACTCTGCAGATTAGACCATTTTGATAACCAGTAGAACTAGAAATGAATTCAAAGAAAGGAATAAAACTTGTGACTTTAAAGTAAAATAAATGTCTCTTTATCTTTTTAATCCAAAAAGACTCTCCCCAACCATTCAATTGGATTCAACTCTGAAAAATCATCCCACTTCTTTCTCCTCACTGGAAGACGGCACTTTTATTTAAAAGCTGATGTAGGCACTTTTATTCCTCCATCGAAGCCTCTGTATCCCGTGTCCAAGCAAGCAATAGAGCCCGGCCACCAAGCTTAGAAGACATCCACGCATCTCTGAGCCAGCCGCAATATAAGCACTGCCAAATCCTTCCAAATAACACATTGCCAGCAAAATTCATGAACACCAGGAAGACGCCACAAATTAAAAGTTCATTCTCAACAGAATTCAAGTATTTGAATTGAAGGGAAACAAAGTCGGTTTGGTATTAAAATCCTCATAAAAGGGAGAAAACTTCTGTCTTGATATTGACTTTGTTCCTCAAAATCAAACAAACAACTGCAGATATTTCTTGGTGAGGCAGAAATTAAATTAAGATATCATTGGCTCCGCTTTGATTTTATAATGATCTCAAATTTCTCAGGACAAAGTTAATTTAATTCATTCATGCATGTATGTGTCTGTGTGTATGCATATGTTTATATGTGTGTGTGTGTGTGCATACACATATATATGCAATCCTATAGATTTCACAAAGCACCTTTCGGAAAAGTTAGTGAAAGACAAAATCAAAGAGTATCAGAAACACTGGAAAACTGAAAAGTGCTGAATTAGATAACGTGCACAAATTTTTGTCACAGTTTCACTCGTCTTTGCTTGAATGTGGGCTTTGGTGGAGGAACAAGCACAGCCATTTCCTACAAACTGGCTATGGAATGATGGACAGTTTTAGGCAATCGCAGTTAAAGTCTGGTCAATAAATATTTCTCTAAGAAGCTTTTGCCTCCCCATCCCACACCATGAGTTCCTCACTTTAGAATATAATCCCTTTTAACTAACACAGATCTGTTCTTGGCTCCATTCATACTGCCATAAGAGAAAAATGTTAATGCAAGGATGTTACCCATCTCTTCCCTTAGTTTTGAGCCTCTTAAGTAGGAAATGTTCTGATATCTGATATATTATAAGGGTGATTTATAAGAACAGAAGCTGGCCCCTGGATACAGGTAACATACATAAAATTTATTGATTTTATCAGCTACTTGCATCTAAAGTTGACATCTCTCCCAGTTGGCCGTCCTTCCTCAGTCAAGTTATCCAGACTGATGATTTACAAACATTCTCAGCATTAATATTCATGTCGCCATCCTGCCTTCAACATAGGAGATGAAACAAGGTGGGCTCTTCTAATTCTCACTACTTGAAGGCAATCCATCCAATGGTTTATTGGCTAAATTGTCCTCTAAAACACCTGTAGAGAGCATCTTCTCCCTACGAAGACACTATTATGCTTTAAAAAAATTCAACTCTGTGTAGAATGTTTACCTGAGTTTAGCAATAGGAATCACTGGGACACAGCAACCTACATTATCCATCTATTGCATGCAATTAGGAGGGGTCTAAATGACACAGAGAGAAACTGTTGGTGCTATTTAGAAGGAAAAAGTGATGTGGTACCTAAATATCTAGGATTTAAAATATACTTCACAAATGTTCCTTTGGATCCTGATTTCGGTCCTAATTTTACCAGATAAAGTTGACATACTGTGTGCACAAAGGACAAATCCACTCATCACTTTCCTCCCCCACCATGGGGATGCAAACCTAGAAGGAATGAACTATTTTGTGATTTTGAATATTTGCTCACTTTGGAAAAGGGGTCATAGAAAAAGCGTATTTATGCCATTTCACTGATCTCTAATAGGTTTTCTGTATCTGTCTTAGTTTGCCAAAGCGCTGCCGATGCAAAGTACCAGAAATCTCTTGGCTTTTATAACGGGGATTTATTTGAGGTAAAAGCTTACAGTCCTAAAGTCACAAAAAGTCCATCTCAAGGCACCATAAGAGGTGCTTTCTTACCAAAGTCAGCTGCCACCGGCTGAAGCAAGAGGACAGCTAATCTCTGTCTGGTCTCTCCTTCCCCTCCGGCCTTCCTCTCTCAGGCCCAGCTGCTCTGCTTTCTTCCCAATTTCAGCTGCAAGCTGGCACAGGTCTCGTCTCTTAGGACCTCCTATATCAGTCTTGGCTGTCAGCTTTCTTCCCAAGTTCAGCTGTAAGCTATCAGGCAAATGGCTCATCTCTTCCCGTGGCCTCAGCTGTTTGAGCCTCATCACATGGCAGGAACAAAAATGTCAGAGCTCTCTCTCTTCCTGTGTCTCTCCTTCTGTGTGAGTACATTTATATCAGACCCAGCAAGGGGCGGGGATTCAACCCGAATCGTGCCTCACTGAGGTAGTCCAATAAAAAGCCCTATAGCAATCTTAACAGGTAATCTAATCAAATGCCCCTCAGTGGAATTTAATGCAACCAAAGGATACCACACCAGAGAAATAGATGAGCTTACAAACATAATCTTTCTCTTTTTGGGTTCATAAAATAATCTCAAACTGCCACACTCCACCCTCTGAATCCTCAAAAGACATTACAATACCCGCCCCCCAAAAACCTTAAATCATTTCAGTAGCAATGCTAAGTACAAAAATCACATCAATATCAGTTATAGGCATGCAGTTTGTCTTGGGACAAAGTTCCGCGCTGGCTACAGACCTGTGAAACTTACAAAACAAATTATCTGCTTCCAACATACAAATGAGGCACAGATATAGGCTAAACATTTACATTACCATAAGGAGAATTTGGGAGGGAAATGTGTCACAGGTCCCCAGCAGTTCCGAAAACCTGCAGGGCATACTCCGTTAGATTTCAAAGTCTGAGAGTCATTCTTAGAATGAAGGTTTTTTTCTTCAACTTGGGACCTCATGGGGGCCCACCCTTCCCACAGTACAGATTGACTTGTTTCATAAACATGCATTGAATAGTAAAATACTACTAACTTTTTTCCTTCTTGACTTTAATAGATCCACATTACAAAAAAAAAAAAATTAACCAATGGAAATTCATCATATATTAGGTTTTTGAGAAATAGATTATCAGATTAATCACTCATTTCATAAATATTAAGGGCTTACTAGGTACTAAGAAGTGGAAATAAAAGAGGAAGAAAAAAAAAAGAGTCCTTGCTTTATGGTTCCCATACTACAAATGAGTCAGACTAACATTTCCCTTTTCCAATGACTAGTTAGCTGAAAACTGGGTCCTGATAGCATAGGAAGTGTTCAGAAAAAGAAGTCATAGAAAGTGGGCACTGGGACGGGATGAGGGGGTGGTATTTGGCCATATACCTATTAAATTGCATTGCACCTGAAGGAAAAAGGAATTAAAACAGAAAGAAAGAAAAGACACACCTTGAACTGGAAAAGCCAAGAAGATGCTTTCTGTATGTCAGACAAACACAATGCATTTTACTCCCACCTTTCCGTATAACAAACAGGTTTCTTTCAAAGGTAAGGCATATTTTCACACTAGCAGTTCCTTTTCAGATCAGTAAATGCTGAGTTTTAAAAAAAACTGCCATGTGCCTAATTCACATATGGACATTTTAGGAGGAAACTGAGGTGGTTAGACTCCGAAGACATTCAGCATTTTCTAAATGCATACCAGTTCATCACTTTCCTCAGGAGGAAAAGCAAAAGCTGGCTTGCACTTTCCCTTGCTGTAAACATCAGTGTATTCATTTTCTGAACATAAAATAATAATGATTTATAATAGCATCTCCTCCTGGTCTAGAATCTATTGGCTGGAATCATGTTACTAATGGAATTTAAGCTATTTTCACTTATTATTCATAGTAATACTCAGGTTCAGCTCTAGGCAAAATTGTTAAGTAGGCAAAACTTATCTTTGGTGCCTTCCCACTTACTTGAAATTTCCCCTGGTGGAGAAAACTAGACCCATATGTACTAGGGTGTTTATAGCTAATGCAGCAAAATGTCCAATATTACCTCTTCTAGGGATATTTGCATGTTTATAGGGAATGCTTAACATTCCAGAAAGAAATTATTTTGAGTCCCAGGTCCTAGCAACTGGCCAGAGAAGGAAAGTTGGGTCAGAAGAACTCTTTGCAGCATCTTTTATCTTATTCCATGTCAATGAGGAGGCTGACTCTTAGAAAAACAGTGAAGTGCTAAATTTTATTTTATTTTATTTAAACAAATCAATTTTATTCATGCATGTTAATAAAGCATACAATTCATTGAAAGTGTACAATCAATGGTATTTGGTATAATCACATAGTTGTGCAACACTAAATCTTAAGTATAAATATAACCATTACTTATAAGTATATACCAAATTGTCTTGCAATTAAACAACATGAAATAACATGTGGAAAATGTCACACAATCTGACTATGAATGCAGAGTACCTGTTCCCTGTGCGTTTTCAAAATATAGAGAGCAAGACACAATTTTGTTCTTTGTTTATCTGAAGGAAATGTCTATAAACTAAGGACGAGAGGACACGGTGTAGACTATAGGCAGACTCATGGCTCTCCTTAGGTACCTTATCTCCAGATGTCTTACTGGTGAGGAAAGAGAATAGAATTTTCATGGACCTGTTTGCCAAGTCAACTCTCCATTTTTCAGAAGCATTCTTGGAGAAAGAAGATCATAGGATGGAGTGCTTTTTGGCCTAATAACCAAAATGCGAAGTTCCAGCCATGGGTCTGCCACGGCGAGCCCTTGAACAATCACAGCTTCCTGATCTTAGCATTTAACCTAGACTGAGAACTGAATTACAAAATTCCCTGCCAGCTCTAAACACACTTTGAATGTAAGAACACAAATGAATAATGGTCCAGTTGAAACTCCAGCTCGGAGCAATAAAATAGGATTGTAAATATTTGAATAACTTGAAATAATGAATGACATTCTTATTTCCTCTTCCACATCCATATTCACACTTGCACTTATCATAACCTTCCAATTATGATTCATTAAGAAGGGGGAAAATATTTCTTCCTGATTTAGTGAAAGGCCCATTTTTAATGTAACTCAGGTCAAAGTTTCCTTTTCTGTGTCAGATGAAATTACGTAACTAACTCCAGAAATAGGATTACGGGATGAGTAAGATAACAGCATTTCCAATAATTAATGAGTCTGGTTGTCTTGGCCTATGCAGCAGACATTTCATACAGATCTATATTTATTTATTCCGTAGTCAAAGATAGGCCAAAATAAGACAGACAACTGAACGCCAATTTGGGTTTGCACAGTCGTAACGGGGGAAAGCCCTGTCAATACCACTGCTCAGCCTGCTTTCCTTGAATTGCTTAATGACAGTTAAGTGGCTTTTGAGAAATTGTATTCTCTCTGCTTCTCCTTGGGCAGGAACCAAAAACAGGAAAAACGCTAAATATGGTTAGCAGAAGTCTTTCTTGCAGACTATTTCCTGGAGCTGAATATGCATCATGGGGTGGGTCACCTCCTTTATTTTCATTTAACCTCATCTTCAGATGAGCACTTTTCAATAATAGACTACTCTTTGAGTCTCTGATTTAAGTAGTGACTATTGACTGACTAGTTAGAACTTCCATGCTTTATAAATTGTTCTCAAGAGGTGATGATATGAGGAAATCAATGTTCTTATTTGCGTTTATAGTCAGTCTAGAGAATGAATTGGATTTTCAAACACCAGAGACCAAAGGATATTTTAGAATGCCATTAGTTAAAGCAAAAATTTAAGAAGGGCTAATCATCTCAAAGCAAATATTGCTCAAAATGTTCCTAAACATTCTGAAATCGATGATTAATGTGAAGAAAGCCAACCCTTAACCAATAGATTATGAATTTCTTTTAAACAGAAAGTGTCTTACTCATTGTTTCCTTGCTATATAACATGTGCAAAGCAAAATATTCTGATGATTAAAAGCATGGGCCTGGAGTCCTACAGATTGGATTCAGTTCTGACTGTGTAGCCTCGAGCACATTGCTTAGTTTATCTAAATCATAGTTCTCTTTTCTATAAAATGGTCTAATAATACTGTAATAGTTCTTATTACAAGGACTGAAAGGATTAAATGAGGTAGTGCATAGCATTATGTCTGGCTTATGGAAAGCAATGTAATAAATGGTAGCAGTCATATTACAGTTACTATTATTACTATCATCATTATTTATTATCATTATTACTACTACTATAGTAAGTAGATACTCAATAAATATTGATAGAACAAAGCTTGAAAATAAGTGTTCTGGCCTGCCTCTGATGTCCCTCCCATGCACACCTCCAAACCCAACACTTCAGCTTCGATAATCTAGAATGTGGAAACCCAAACCAAGATCTCCCTTCTCTTCCATTTGGAACTTTGATGTTTGTTAACTGTATACGCTCCTTCACCAACCAGATTTGGCCGACTGAACCCTTCTCTATACTCCTCCCATAATACTAACACTTCTCAGCTGGCCTCATTTCTGTAATCCATAATCACCCACCTCCTAGATCTAACCCTAACCCTAACCCTTCTTTGATGTGAGCTCCTTTTGTGCTTAAACCCTAATCCTGCTCGGCTTTCATCCTCTGCAGGCTCCCTCCACCCATATGGGCCGGGGCCTGGGACCTTCTTCCCCATTTGCCCATCCTGCTCCAGCACAGCCAGTGGCAACTCCTCACAGCTCTTCAACATTCTCAACCCTAACAATATTTGCTCACAATCCACTTCTAACTCTACAGACTAGAGCCACGACAATGCTATGAACCAGTTCAGCTTCTACAGGTCTTGAATTATGAAATTCCTATGACTGTTCTTCTGACTACCTCCTTCCTATAGTCTCGCCAAACCTACTCTTTACTCATGAACACTGGTATCTAGTTTCCTCCCTTTTCTTCCAGACCATCTGCCCCTTCTAACTTCTCTTACTCCCTTTTTTCCCACCCCCATCATTCATGAATTCCTTCCCAGAATCATTAACTCTGTTACTCACTTGTCATTCTAACTACTCATGTTGTGAATTCTTAACCCTAGGTAGATCCCATAACCTTGCTCCTTCTTAACAGTTAATCAATATTTGAAGAGAACAGAGGAATCTACTGTGCGATTCATTGAAAATGCATATAATTACTCCTTATTTGGTACTCTGCTTAACAATCTTTTTCTCATCCTTATTGTGGTAACATACATGCAACACAAAATTTCCCACTGTAACTTCTTTCATGTGTACAATTCAATGACATCTTTTAAGCCTTACTTCTTCTTCTTTCCCTTCGGCTCCACATCTGGGAAAGCTGATAAGAAAGCTCAGGTGCTTCTCCTTTGGTGTCAGTGGGACGTTCAAACCACAACCAGGAACACTGTCCCTGGTCTGATCCCTTAACCACCATAAAAATCCCAAACCAGTCTCTTTCCTCTGCTCTTTCGAGACATTTTTGGATCTTCTTGGGAGCCACCCTGATGTCCCCAGAAAGTCTCATGATGTGACTAATAAACTTTTTCATATACTCTTGGTGTGTGTGTGGCATCATCAGTCTCAACATCTAAACCAAATTTGGGGTGAGTGTCCATCCAGGTTCTGCAGAATGATCACAACATTTACCTTATTAGCCTTCCATGTCTTATTACAAATGTCTAACTACTCTGCCCACTCCAAGTTTTGCCTCCTTAAATCCATCCAACATTTTCCATGAAGCTCAGCTATTTTTACTCCACTCAGGATATTCCACTTTTCTCCCAAATGAAAATTTTCACCTAACATTGAAAACCTTCCATGACTGAATCCCAACCAAATTTCTAGACTTTTTTTCCTTAATATTTAAAATCCCACTAAATTGCACCATCCACCTTTCCTTCAACAAGCTCTGCATTTTCTACAGCTAGAACTTTTGCTTTCAGTTTCCTTAGATTGACTGGTCCTCACCCCACCACTTTCTGTCCAAATCCTGCCTGAATGGATTATTGAGGATTTTTTGGTTGCAGGAGACAGAAAATTCGTCTCACACTTTCAAACGAAAAAGGAAATTTATTGGCTCATATAATTAAAAAGTCCAGAAATATTTCTGGCTTTGGATGAGCTTTGATGCAGGAGCTCACACAATGTCCTCAAGACCCAGTTTCTCTCCTTCCACCTTAAAATTCTGCAACAACTTCAGCCTCATATCTTCACAATCCCATACCCAGTGGCAAGGTAGAGGTTTTTGCTATGACTCCCGGAAAACCCCTGTTTTCTCTCTGATGGGTCGCTCTAAGTGACGTGGTGCCCTGCAGCCGGTTACAGCCAAGGGGGTGCAGAGCAGTGCATGGCTCAGGCTTGGGTTCCATGATCTGTCCCTGGAGCAGGAGGTGGACAGCCACCCAAACTACAAGGAACACAAGTGGGAAAAGGCTAGATCCCTCAGGAAATGGATGCTGGGAAAGAGTACAATAAATGCCCACCAGATAATCTATCAAATCCCAGCTTAAACTTCATTTCTTTTATGAGTCATTCAATTTTCCTCTATTGAAAATAATTTCTCTCTCTTTTCAGCTCCCACTACATTTTTACCTCCTTGTCTGATACATTTGATCAGATTCTACCTTCTATAGTGTTATTTCTACAAACTCCAAAGGCAGGGCCCACACTTCACTTTTCTTAGTATTTGCCACTCAGTACCCCATTTAGAAATGCTAAGTGCTTTATAAATGGTGTTGAATGAAATTAATAAGCATCTAATGAAAATATTAAAATCATTAATAATTTTTATTACCATAACTGGCTATTCCATTACTTTTCCTATTTTTACTATCATTTTTACCAGTTATTCATCTTTTCTATTCACCACTTTCTCTGTGAAAAGATTAACTTGAAATAATCATTTGCAAAAGCTTGACTGGTTAGAGTAAAGAACAGGTGAGAATGGTTAGGCTAAAGAGGAGGTGAGACGTGGTTTAGAATACCTTCATCCAAGTGTACATGTCAAAATGGAGGTTGTTTTCTCTTTTCCCATTATCCAAAGGAAACTGGAGTGATTTCAATGTATATATTACCAAGTAAAGGAATGTCACTGTAGATTTACAAATAACAGTGACTACGAATCAACTCTTAAAAATTCTCCAGGTGATCTTCTGATCGTAGTGGAACAGAAAAGCAGCAGAGTATTAAAGAGAAATGACCTCTGTAATAATTCTAGTCGACAAAATTTCTTTCTGGGAACAAAATCTCTCCCACACTCCAAAGTCTACTGCTTGTGGGCAGACCAGGGAGAGGGGTCGCCAAAGCTGGAAGGAAAGACTTGAAGATCACCTAGCCACTAAGACTGGATGTGCAGTCTCCCAACTTTTCCTCCTTCAATCAACAAAACTTCGCAAAAAGGTGGGACAATAGGAATTACAATAGGAGAGAATGAAGGATGGATATGTGACAATGAGAAGGCCAAAGGAAATAAATTTGCATAATTAAGGGCTATAATTATAATTAAGGACATGCCAAATTAAATTGTGAGTCTTAAAAGATCTAGGAAGTCATCTGGTCTCTTTCCCAGTGCAACAGTGAAATAGGCAGGGACCTTTATTTTTCTCTTTAAAATGACTGTCATTTGCTATATTCATCAATACAACCTTTTAAATGGTTGGATTTAGCTCTTGATGTAAACATTTAGTCATGTCGTCTGTTTTCCATTCCACCTTGCCTTACAGTAATTTGAGCAGAATAATATCACTCTGAAAGTATGTTTGAATTGACTCATTTGACCATTAATACACTCTAACACATTTTCTAGGTCTGTAACAGATCATTATAGAAAGTGCAAAAAAAAGAAGTGACTTTTCTCCACAGCTGAAAACTGTGAAGGTGTTTTAAAGTAGGCAAATAAAAATCTAGAAAAGTTATTATTTCAGTATCATGAAAACCTATGTTAATTTAGGTTACCAGAACAGATTCTGCAGAACTCTGTAATATTTTTTAATAGTTATGTTCTATTAATATTTTCTATTTAGTTTTTCAGCGATTGTGAATGTTATGAGCTTAAGTGACTAAATAGGTTCCAATGAGGAGAGGAGACAATGAGAATTTTGGGGGCAGTTATTTTGTTTTTTGTTTTGTGTGTTTTTTTAAAAATTATTTGCTTTCTTTTT
>JAQZBX010000790.1:0-96495 GCA_029593785.1 Cabassous unicinctus
TATTACTAAGGATTATTTTGTCAGGAAACCTGGCTTATTAGATTTATTTGGTAGTATTTGTTACATTATTTTGTTTTATTTTATATTATTAAATATTTTATATCTCCCTGTAGTAGATGTATCTATTTGAATAGCATACAATTAGAATTGTTTAATTAGGTTTATCAGTCTTTTCTAAGACTGTATTTCATTGAATTTACACTTATAAATGGTGAGATGATTTGTTTACATCTAGAATTACAAGTTATTATTTGTAGAGTAAATAGTTCATATTAAGTATAGCAACCATGAGGAATAGTTGACTATAATTTTTTTAAAATTATTTAAAAAAAATTTTTAAGAGAAACTTAGATTACATGGATGTTATGCAAAAAGTATAGGGATTCCCATATGCCCAACCTCCCACACCTCCCACAACCTCCCACATAAACATCCTTCATTAGTGTGGCACATTAATTGCAATTGATAAACACATCCTGGGACTTTGCCATTAAGCATGGACCATAGTTCACATTGTAGACTACACTCTTTTCCCAATTGTTCTGCATGTTATATGATAATATAAAATGGCCTATATCTGTCATTGCAATGTCACTCATGGTAATTCCCAAGACCCGAAAAAGCACCTGTATTACAATTGCTTTTCCCCCTCCCTGCCCCTAGAACATCCAGTGGCCACTGGCTCCACATTAATGTTGTAATTTCTTCCATTGCTTGAATCACAATATGTCTATAGCAGAATACCAGTAAGTCCACTCTAGTCCATAGCTCTTCCCCCAATACTGAGGAGTCTGGGATCATGATTTCCACTCCACCTCCAATAGAGAGGGGGCTTATATCCCATGGATAAGATGGATGGGATTATCCTGACTGCAGCTGCAGACTTTCTCCATTCCCTGGGATGGCCATTGTCCATCATCATCTACCCTCCAGGTGTCGTGGGTGAGTCCATTGAGCTGTAGAGTAGAAGTTGCAGCTCCATTAGGATTCCGGGCCCAGCTGGCACATGGACAGCCCAAAGACTCCAGTCTCTGGATGTACACCTACAAACTCCAGCACCACATATAGGTTTGAATAAAAGGGACAAATAAACCATGTGCAGGGAAGACTTATTTGAGTCCAACACTGTCACTCTTAGGAGCAATGTTTCTCAAGTAGGGCCCACTGATAAGGCACCAAACTCCAAAACTATCCACCTTGACATAGGAACTGGATGTCTCCAGAGCCCTCAGGAGCCACTTTATTTAGGGTGATACCCACTTTGGAAGTCTAAAAGGTCCTACTGACATGTGCTCAAACGTTACCTCCAGGATGACCTCCGACTCACTTTGAAGTCTCTTAGCCATATGAACTCATTTGTCTTTACCTTTTCCTCCTTTTATTGAAGGTCTTTTTCCAGTAGTATTGCCAGTTGGCACTAGGTAGTGATCCCTCATTGCCAGGGAAACTCATCCCCATGAGTCATGTCCCACCCTGGGAGGAAGGTAATGCATTTGTATGCTGAGTTTGGCTTAGAAAAAGGCCACATTTGAGTAATAATGAGGCTTTCAGGAGACAACCCTTAGGCACCCCATAAAAATAGGCTAAATTTCAATTTCAAAAGCAAAGACTCATAAGACTAGTCATCAATATCAAGGGCCCAATAGTGAATCATCCTCCTTCGCCAGTCACGGCCCCTGCACTTGTGGAACTGTTGCTGCTCCCTTGGAGAATGTGGCAGAGCTCTCCAGAATGGGAATTCTGTATTCTCTCATTTATTGAGTGATTCTGCATGCACTGTGACCATGTGCTGTGAGCATTTGAACAATTTTATATACCTTTTATGTATGTTCAGGTGAACTTCCTCCCATTAACCCCCATCCCTGACACCCCCCACCAACAATGCTCTCCCACCCCAATTGCAACCCTTCTGTGATCCAAAGCTTCTTTAAAAATGAAACCAATACAATAGTCAAATACAATTAATAGGAAAAGGAATTAATAATGATAAGTTTAAATGTAAGAGATAAAATATATGAAGACTTAAAAAAAACTAAAACTAAAATTAAAAGATTGGGATTTTAAAAAAGGAAAAAAACAAATTACAGAATTTTTTCCCTTTTTTTTTTGACATTTTATTTTTATCACTGCAATATCGGGTGTCGAGTTTGTACCATGGCACCTTTCCCCCCTCATTCCACAGTGTCTCACTATTTTTCATTTTGTTTTCAAAGAAGTTTTAGGTCACAGCTAAGTCACACACAGAATACAAGAGATTCTCATATACCCAAACTCCTACCCCTTTTTCTCACCCCATGTTAAAACCTTTTGTTATGTGGATGATAGCATTGTTATACCTGATATACAGATAGTGAAACATAGCTGCTAAACCTTGTCATTGGTTTGCAGTATGGTTTACATTTTAGACCACACACTTTTATAAATTTTGATGATATTTACCATGTCCTGTGTCCATCACTGTAAGGTAATGGAGAACATTACCACTACCACAAAATACCCCCCTGTCTGATCTATTCTGTTCCTCTCTCCTCATCTCCCCAGGGCCCATCGCAACCCCATGACTTGACTCATTGGATGACAAGATTCATAGTTACATGCAACATGTGGTCTTGACACACTGGTTTGTCCTCCCCTATTAGGAACTGCCCTTGCTCTTGAGAGATCCCTGCCTGTCTATTTCTGAATGAATGGGCCCTCCCAAAGATGAGAGTTCATCACCTTCCCCCTCATTCTGTGAGTCTCCACCCACAGATAAAATATATTATGAAAGGATGGACACTAACAAACTCCCAAGAATTCTGCTCCAGGTGCACCCTGTCCTGAATGCCTACCCAACCAACACCCTAAACCAGTGAAACTTCCTTGTCATATTGCCATAAGAGCATTCCTACCTCTGTACTTTCAAATGCATACCCACAAATCCCAAGTGTTAAACTGGTCCCTCTCCTATCTCTACCCCTAGTATCCTGGGTGTTCTAACCCAAATTTCCAAATCTACCAACCTGACAACTCTGCATCACCAAACCCAATAATATCACTATCCACCTGTCCTATCCCTTCAATACGCAACTACCTTAGATTACATCTGTATGGGTGATGGCTCAAAACTTTCCCTTCTTTTTCTCTTTCTTGTAAACCTATCTTTGAGACAAAAGCTCTCTGAGACTGCTCAGTTTCCTCAATTCAAATCAGTGAGGTCATGTACTGTTCATACTTCAATGCCTGGCTTGCTTCACTCAACATAAGGTCTTCAAGATTCATCCATGTTTTTCTGTGTGTTAGCACTTTATTCCTTCTAACAGCTGAGTAATATTCCATTGTATGTATGTACCACATTTTGTTTATCCATTCGTCTGTTGATGGGCACCTGTGTTGATTCCAAATTTTGGCAATTGTAAACAATGCCGTTATGAACACTGTTGTTCATATATCTGTTTGTGTCTTTGTTTTCAATTATGCTGGGTATATACCCAGCAGTGGAATAGCTGGATCGTATGGAAAATGTATAGTTAGTTTTTTGAGGAACTGCCAAATTGTCCTGCACAGTGGCTGGATCATTCCACACTCCCACCAGCAGTGGATGAGTGTTCCCATTCCTCCACATCCTCTCCAAAACTTATAGTCTGCTGTTTTTTTAATAGCCGCCATTCTTGGGTGTAAGATGATATCTCATTGTAGTTTTGATTTGCATTTCCTTAACAGCTAGTGATGTCAAGCATTTTTTCATGTGCATTTTAGCCATTTGTATTTCTTCCTTGGAGAAGTGTCTTTTCAAGTCACTTGCCCATTTTTTAAATGGATTGTTTGTCTTTATTTTTGAGGTGTAGTATTTCTTTATATAAGCAGGATATTAGACTCCTGTCAGATATGTGATTCCCAAATATTTTCTGCCATTGGTTAGGCTGCCTTTTAATTTTCTTGATAAGGTCCTTTGAGGTGCAAAAATTTTTAATTTTGAGGAGATCCCATTTATCTATTTTTTCATTTGCTTTTGTAGAGGAATTTATGTCTCTAATTAGTTTATACAGTGTTTGCCTCATGTATTTTGAGGTGCCCTGATTATGCCCTGAGGTGCATAAATGTTTATGATTGTTCTTTCATCTTGAAAGATTACCCCTTTCACTAATATATAGTGTCCATATTTGTCTCTTACCATAGTTTTGCATTTAAAGTCTATTTTGTCCGATATTAAGATAGTTACTCTGGCCCTTTTTGGATTATTGTTTGCTTGTAAAACTGTTTTCCACCCATTCACTTTCAGCCTCCTTGAATCCTTGGGTCTAAGGTGGGTTTATTGTAGACAACATATTTATGGATCATATTACCTTATCCATTGTGCCAATCTGTTTCTCTTGACTGGTGAATTTAATCCATTAACATTCAGTGCTATTACTCTCAAGGAATTTTCTATATCAACCATATTTTCTTTGAGCTTATGTATGCCATATGTTGTTTTTATTTCACTTATTTTCTTTTTAGTTGTTCTTACACTCTCCTCCACCTATCTCTCTCCTGTTTTTTCCTTTCAACCTGTAGAACTTCCTTTACTAATTCTTGAAGTGCAAGTTTCTTATTGGCATACTCTCTTAATTTCTGTTTATCTGTGAATATTTTGAACTCTCCATCATTTTTGAATGCCATCTTTGTTGGATAGAGAATTCATGGCTGGAAGTATTTTTCTTTTAGTACCTTGACTATGTCATACCACTGTCTTCTTGCCTCCATGGTTTGAGATGAGAAATCAGCACTTAATCTTATTAAGCTTCCCTTGTATGTGATGGCTCTCTTTTCTCTTGCTGCGTTGAGTATTTTCTCTTTGTCTTGAACATTGGGCAATTTGACAAGTATATGACTTCGAATAGGCCTGTTGGTATTTATACTGTCTGAGGTGTGCTGTGCTTCCTGGACATGTACATCCATCTCCCTTAATAGTGTTGGGAAGTTTTCAGCCATTATTTCTTTCAACACTCCTTCTGTTCCCTTTCCCTTCTCTTCTCCTTATGGGATGCCTATAATGTGTATGTTTGTGCATTTTGTGTTGTTGGTTAAGTCCCTGAGTCCCTTCTGGATTTTTTCCATCTTTTTATCTATCTGTCCTAACTATCTGTTTGGTTTCACATGTACTGTCTTCCACACACTAATTCTTTCTTCTACTTTTTCAAATCTGCTGTTATGTGATCCCAGCATCTTTTTTATTTCTTGTATTGTTCCATTCATCCCCATCATATCTGTTATCTTTTTATGTATGTTTATGATTTCTTCAATGTTTTCTCCCAGTGTCTTCTTAATATCCTTAATCTCTTCCTTCACTTCATTAAGGTGGTCCATCATATTTTTTTGGACAGCTTTGATTAGTTGTTCAATGTTCTGCATCTCTTCCTGGTTTTTAGTTTGTTCCTTGTACTGGTCCATGTCTTCCTGTTTCTCAATATGGTATGTAATTTTTTGCTGTCTTCTGGTCATCATTTTATCTTGTTTTGTTTATTCAGTTGATTAGTTCCTCTCTCTGCTCTAGAGTTTTACTTATCTGGTGGTTCTCTGTGTGTGTTAAGTTTTCTCTTTGACACTTTGTTCTTCTTGTTCTATTTCCTTGCTGTTTTCTATGTTCCCATGAAGGAAATAGATTAGGGCCAGGGGAATTGAAAGAGGTAAGAAAGGAAAAAGGATAATAGTAATAATAATAAAAGTTAGAAGAGGGGCCATATAAGACTTAGTAGTATGAATATTGAATTCTTGTAGGCAGTGTAGAGTATTAGAGGGGGAAAATGGAGTACATAGAATGGAATGGGAAACCAAATAGAGAAAAATATATAGAATGATTTAAAAGGCCAGAATGATGAGGAGAGAGAGAAAGAGTAAAGAAAGGGTTGAAAGGAAAAAGTTAATAAAAAAGGAAACAAAATAGACAAGATAGAAATCTAAACCAATGAAGTTGAGGAATAATGAAAAAATATAGAATGTAAGAACCACAACAGAAGGCAGATGATAGAAAGATGAAGGAAAGAGAAGAGATAGCTTTGGTAGACAAAATCAATATACACAGAAAATGGGAAATCAAGGAATAAGAAGCACAGCAAAGAGGAAACTAGCAGCACCTAATTAAAAAAGGGGAGTGGAGGAAAGAGGAAATGAAAGTAAGGAATAAGCAAGCAAACAAACACACAAGCAAGCAGTCAAACAAAGCTAAGTAAGAATAGCATTCCTTCTTGGGCCCTTGTGGAGCCTCTCAGTCGCCTGTGTTCATCAGTCAATTACTCTGCAGGTTTTGAGGCAAATTTTAGCGATTAAACTAAGTTAATTTTTTTTCAAGTAACTTTTTTTTTTTTGAGAAATAAGGCACCCAAAATAAGTTAGTGCAACAATAATGTCTATGTTTTCCCTGTCCTACATTATCAGCTGGATCTTAGATATCCCAGTGAATCACTACTGTTAGAGGAGCCGGAAATTGAACTAGGGACCTCATGTAATCAAGACAGAAATTCCTCCACTGAGCTAACTTACTAATTGGGTCAGTTAGCTCTTCTGGAAGCTATTTGGTCACTTTCCCCTGGGAAGGGTTTACTCTCCTGTGGCAGGAGGATTCAGTAGGCTGTACGAGCAGATCCCCTTTCCCTCTTTAGGTCAGGTTGAGTTCCATTTTGAAATTCAGATGGGACCCTAATGACCAAGTTCACCTCAATGAAATGGTTTACAAGCCTCTTCTAGACCACCCCCTACACCAAGGGGACACAAAATAGGCTTGTGGAAACTTATTAAGCCCTACCCACTGCTTGAATCCCTTAGGGGAGTTGGAATTCTGATTGTCTTCTGTGTAAAACTATTAAATTGGCTGAGTCCACCCTCTCTCAAGCCAAGCCTCAGAATCCCAGGGCGGTTAGGTAAAATCAGGCTTCCTCAGCAGATTCACCTCTCCCCTCAGCCTGGTGCCATTTCAAGCCGGCTGGTGTGCTCCCCAAAGCTCTAAGGGGGTCCAGACAATCAAGTTCACTGCACCAAAATGATTTACAAGCCTCTTCTAGACCACCCCTTCCTCCCAGGGGACCCCAAACAGGCTCGTGGAAACTTATCAAACACTTCCCACTGCCTGACCCCTCAGGGGAGCTAAAACCGATAGTCTTCAGCATGGAACTATAAAATTAGCTGAATCCATCCTCTCCCAAGCCAAGCCTCTGTATACCAAAGCAGTTAGGTAAATCAGGCTTCCTCAGCAGATTCGCGTCTCCCTTAAGCCTGGTGCCACAGCAAGCCGGTGTGCTCCCCAAAGCTCCAAGGGGTCCAGGCAACCAAAACCATAGAAAGAAAACCCCTCTACACCTTCTGCCAGAACCCTCCCACTCTCAGAGAATGCTCCCTCTCACCAGGTTGCCAGCGGGAGTCGGGGCGCACCCTAGTCCTTTGCCTTGTGGGTAGGGCTTATCTGTCCATGTCCATGATTTCAAGCTTGGGAAAAATTCACAGTTTTATCTTGAGCAGTCCACCTTCCTGTCCAGCTCCCTCCAGATCAGTGTCCCAAAGGCTCTCATTCCATGGGTTCCCAGAACAGCCCACTTGGGTAGGATCCTGTCTCAGTCAGCCATACTTTTTGAGAGAGACACTGAGTGCCCACCTAAGCCAATGCCATCTTTCCCAACTCCTATAAACCTTATGTATCAATTTTACAATAAAGCTCCTACATATATCAATTTTAGCCTACTAAAACTCATACAATATATAAGAAATATTGTCTGCCTAAAGTGATTGTTGGTATCTATATCTGCAAATAATTTTTTTTCAAATTTCTGTCATTTTTTAATTATATGTAATACACTTTTGAAGTTTTTGTTACATTTTATCTCTATGTGACATGCACATAATATTTT
The DNA here is from genome assembly GCA_029593785.1 of Cabassous unicinctus. Classification (NCBI taxonomy): domain Eukaryota; kingdom Metazoa; phylum Chordata; class Mammalia; order Cingulata; family Chlamyphoridae; genus Cabassous; species Cabassous unicinctus. The sequence goes on from JAQZBX010000790.1 coordinate 7,860, forward strand.
ATTTGTTGTTTATTTTATGTTGTTTGGAACATGCTTAGAGTAAATAATTAGAAAATGATTAAGAATATGTTTAAGCAAAATACGTGACTAGAATGAAGCATATTGTAAATTTCTTAGAACAATCTTGATATTTTTAAAACTAAATAAATTTCAAGGTAAATGATCACAAGATGGGGAGGATTATTGCAACATATAACTAAGAGTATGCACTTAATATCAAATTGCGCTTAAAGAAGATTTTATCAAATATTCATTTCTAATTACATAGTAATAACTTTTCTTTCTCACATTTTTCTTTTGTTTAAAAGAGCTTTAGATTACATAAATGTTAAATAAAAAATACAGGGAATCCTTATATACTCCACTCTCTCCTCCTCCCACAGTTTCCTCCATTAACAAATTCTTTCATTAGTTTAGTACATTTGTTACAATTAATGAAATCATATTGAAGCACTGCTACTAACCTTGTTCTATAGTTTATATTATGGCTTATACTTTGCACCTCACAATTCTATGGTGTGGCGTAAGGTGGAATTGTACACTTTGACAAAATGTGTAATGGCTTGTATCTGTCATTGCAATATCATGCAGAACAATTCCAATTTCCCCAAAAACCTCTGTTCTACCTTTTCTGCTTCATCCCTACTCTCAGAACCTCAGGTGACCACTGTCTTTATATCAGTGTTACAAGTTCTTCCATTACTACAATAATAAACCTACTTTGGTACATACTTGCATTCCCTCCTTATGTGTGTGCATTCCTTAATGTTGAGAACTTTGGGATTGTGATGCCCACTATGCTTCCCACTGGGAGGGGACTTAGATCCCATGGGGAAGATGGATGGAACTGTCTTGCTTGAAGCTGTATATGTTCTCTGTTTTTTTTATATGGTCTTCATCCATCTTTGTCCTTTTGTTAGTTGTCCTGGGTGAGACTGATGAACTTGAGAGTAAGTGTTGGCTGCAACTCTGCTGAGATTCAGGGCTCAGCCAGCATATGAAGAGGTGGAAGATATAAGTCTCTGGGACATATATTTAATAACTATAGTGCTAATCATAGTTTCAAATAAATTGAAAGAACAATGTGTAAGAAAATTATAAATGAATCTAAATCTGATACACTGAGGACATAGTTTATCATATATAACAAGATAAGGCCCACCAATAGAGTGCCAATTTTCTAGGGTTGTCTACTCTGCCTAAAGTGTCTAGATGTCTCTAGAGCCCTCAGGAGCACCCCTGCTTGAGGCACTGTTTACTGTGGCAATCAATGAGATCCTCATTAGATGTGCATAAGCATAACCACTGCAATAAACTCTTGACTCACTTTGAAATCTCTTAGCCATAAAAACTCATTTCTATTTAATATTTTCCCCTTTTGTTCTAGGTCTTTTTTCAAATGCATAGCTAGTTGGCATTGGGCAATAATCCTTTGGTGCCAGGGAGGCTCATCCCTGGGAGTCGTGGCCCATGTCAACAGGAAGGTAGTGAATTTATATGTTGAGTTTGGCTTAGGGAAAGGCTACATTTGAGCACCAAGGAGGTTTTCAGTAGGTAACTCTTAGTCAATATGTATTACTAGGCTAAATTTCAATTTCAAAAGAACAGGGTTCATAAGTACAAACATCAATATAAAGGGCCTGGTGTACTGATCTTTCCTCCTTTGCTAGGCATTGAGCATGTACTCTAGATATTCATGCTGTTTTATTAGAGCATGTAGCTGGAATTCCCAGGATTGGTTTTTCTGAGCCTCTCCACCCACTGAGACAACAGCCCATGACCATAAAAACACAATCATATTCCATAGAGGCATGCCCCAGGTACCCCCTCCCCACACATTCCCTCATCACTGATACCCCACACTGGCAGTCTTACCTTGCCACAGTTGCAATCTTTCTGCAATCTAAAGCTTCTCCAAAACAAAGCCAACAAAATTAATAATAATGAAATTAAAATATTATAAAAGAAATGAAAAAACAAGAAGATTAAAATATATTTTTTGGCACTGTGCCTTTCATTACCATAAGATCTGTTATATTTTAGATATATTTACAATTTCTTCTATATGTTCCCCCAGTGTCTAATTTTTTTTTTCACTTTATTTTCTAAAAAGCTCAAGTTACAGAAAAGTCACAAAAACTATACTGCATGGTTAGAAGCAATTCTTCAATTTCTTTCAAGAATTACATCAAATGTATTACACTAATTAAAGGTGTTATTAATGGGGGCAATCTGGGGAAGGGGAGGGGATGGTTTATATGAGAATCTCCTTTATTTTTGATGTAACATTTATGTAACCTAAAGCTTCTTTAAAAATAAAAAAAAATTAAATAAAGAAAATATAGTGGATTCCCATATACCCCTCTCCCCCCTACATCCTCCCCAGCCAATAACATCCTATGTGAGTTTGGTTCATTTTTTATAATTTATAAACAAATATCAAAACATTGCTACTAGCCATGGTCAATGGTTTACATTATGGTTTACCATTTGCACCATGTACTTTTATAGGTTCTGACAAAATGTATAATGGCTTCTATGAGGAAAATGGCAACAAAATATGTGGTTTGCATAGTCACAGGCAGCAAACTCATTAGGACCATGGCTGAGAATTCCCACTGCTGGTTCCTGTTCTGAGGACTTCTAAGATGTTCCTGCTGGTATTGCTTGAACAGGGAATTTAATGCCCTGAATTTATCCTTTTGTTCCTCCACTTTCTTTAGCACATTAGGAACACCAAGCCAATCTCACTGTACTTGTAAGTTTCACATAAATGAAATACCTTGTCAACAGAAACTTTCCTCTTATAAATCTTTAATTAGGAGTATCCAATAATGTTGTTTTGCATAGCTCTGTTGACACATCACATCATGGACTGCCAGAGTTTTCTTTACCATTGGAAATCGAGTTGTTTTAATTTGAATTGGTTAACAATCAATTCCAAAAGGCCCAGGAAAAACTTAAGAAAATCACCCTGTAGTTTAAGTTCCTCTGCTGATATCAAAATCTGTACTAGTCAGAATTCTCCAGATAAAAAGAAGCAACAACATATATGTATGTATGTGACTGTGTGGGTATATATGTATGTAAGTGTTTGGGTGTGTATATATATATATACACATATATAGGGTTTATTATATCTATGATTTGTTATGAGGAATTGGCTCATGAGTTTGTGGGGGTGGCAAGGATGAATCTGAAAGGGCAGGCAGGAGGATGGAAATCCCTGTAATATTGATAGTGATGTCTTGAGTATGAATTCCTTAGTTCACAAACTTAGGACAGAGTGACAGGTGTAGTCTTGAGACAGAATTCCATCCTCCTGGAACCCTCAGTTTTGTTCATTTAATGTAGCCAACCAACTGGATATGGTACACTTACATTATCCAGAGTAATCTGCTTTGTTTAAAGTCAGCCGATTGTAGATTTTAATCCATTTATAAAATATCTTCCCAGCAACATCTACGCCATTGTAGGACAGAAAAACTGGGCACTATAACACAGTCAAGGTGATATGAAATTAGATAAAACAAGTTCAAGTCCCTGATTTTGAGAAGCTAACAAGGGAATCTATTATCTTGAGCTTAAGAATATATAATACTTAAGAGTGAGTTATTTCTTGTCACTGATGTTTTTCAATTTTTTATGTTGTTTCTATTCATAATTTTTATTTTAAAACACTTTTATGCCATATACTTGGAAAATACATGAAATTTTGTGTACATAAGTTAAAACAGAGGGCATTACTATTAAAGCAAAATCAACATACAAAACAGTTGGAATTTACATAACAATTAATACAAATCATTTTAGTATTGTTTAAATTTTCTTAAATAATACTTTAGAAGTAGATATATAGGGTTGAATTTCCTTTTTACCTACCATAATGTAAAGGAATTTTTCAGTAGTTGAATCTTCAGGACTTTTCTTAGTATTTGCCAATTTTGGCATTTCTGTTAGACTTGAAATATTTACATATATACATACATAGTGAGTCAGGTGGAAGCTTACTTATATCAGGAATGAAAGTCACAGTTTCATGAGTAATACATCAAGCCAGTTTTCTGATTCATACTGATAGGAATGTATATTAAATATAAGAGTCTTAGGTATTCTGTTGAATCTTGATGAAATCATAGCCTCATATGGTCAGATATAGGAAATTCCTACATAGAGCAGGTTTAGCAACACTGCATGAAACATATTTGTTTAAATGTTTAAACTCATATGGTACAGATTTCAATAAGATATTAATGATGATCTATTATATCAAAGAGATTTAATGAGGCTTAAAATTAATTGCCCAGCAAAGATAATACAAATTTTATATAGCTCTTAAAATGGATTATTTAGTTCTGTCTTGACTATGTTTGTCCACAACCAGAAATTCAACTTAAAATCCTTATGTTTTTTTGTAATTCTTTTATTAGGAAATTTATGGATATATAGATCAATCATGCATAAAATATAAGACCCCCATATATCACCCATCCAACAACACCTTTAATTGCTGTGGAACATTTTTACAATTGAGGACAGCATTTGTTTTAGTTTTCCAAAGTCTTCCAAGGCAATATACAAAAAATGTGTGGGTTTTTAAAATGGGGATTTATTAGCTTATAAGCTTACAGTTCCAGGGATGTGAAAGTGCCTAAATCAAGGCATCATCAGGAGATGATTTCTCCCCAAGCTGCAGCTTTGGTGATCAGGCACATGGTGGTTTCTGCTCATCTCTCAGCTCACCTCCAGGCCTCATTGCTTTCATTTTCTGGCTTCAGTGGCTCCTCTCAGCTTCTATGTTCCATTGAGTTCATCTTCTAGCTCCCAGGGCCTTCTTTCTCAGATTCTGGTTGTTTCTTTCTGTTTCTGCAGCCTTTTTTCTCTGTCTCTGTAGCTTCGTATTTCCCATTTATAAAAGACTCCAGCAGAAGTACTAAGACCCATCCTGGGCTACTCCTTACTGAAGCAATCCAATCAAATGTCCCTCAACTGAATCCAATCCAATCAAATGGTTCTGACCCCACAGGAATGGACCAATTTAAGAACATAACTTTCTGGCATCCACAAAAGACTGAAATTACCACAGTCTTTTTTTTTTTCATAATTGTCTGCTCTTTAAAGGGCAGACAAGCTCAGAATTTGGCACCCTGTCTGTCGGCCTTACTTTGGAATTTATGCTTCCTAGTTTAACAGAGTTAAACACATTTATAGTTTCCCTACACTTGGCTCTTCTGTCCCTTCTGTTTGAACCTATAATTAGCACTATGCTTGTTAAATATATGTCCCAGAGACTTAAATCTTTGGTCTTTTCATGTGCCAGTTAAGTCTTGAATTTCAGCAGAGTTGCAACACGTACTCCCCAGTTCATTGGGCTCACCTAGGAAAACTAACAATGAGGTGATGATGTGCAGCACTCATCAAAAGGAACAGAGAGTGTCTGCAACTGCAAGAAAGGTGGTTCCATCCATCTGCCCCATTGGTTCTAAGCCCCTTCTCCATTAGAAATAGAGTGGACATCACATATTCTAAAATCCTCAAGATTGGGGAATGTACAATATACTAAAGTAGACTTATTATTCTATTATTGACTTCTTACTATTCTAGAAATGGACGAACTTTTATCATTGATGTAAAGGCAGTGGCCACAGAGGTTCTGAGGTACAGGGAAAAATAGGTGTGATATGGATGCATTTTTGGAACATTGTAATTATCCTACATGATATTGCAATGATGAATTCGGGCCCTTATGCATTTTGTCACAACGTATAAAATAGTACAGGACAGAATGTAAACTATAATGTAAACTATAGTCCATGGTTAGTAGTAATGCTTCAATATGTGTTTATCAATTATAACAAATATACCACAACTAATGAGAGATGTTGTTAATGTGGGGAAGAGTGGGAGTGGGAGGGGGTATAAATATGAGGATCCCCTCTATTATTCATGTAACATTTATGTTTTCTAAAGCTTCTTTACAAATAAAAGAACTAAAAAGGAGTTATTTGTTACAACTGGTGAAAGCTTATTAAAGTAGTACTATTGACTATGGTCTATAGTTTACATTAGGTGTACTTTCCCCCATATACAACCCTTTTATTAACACCTAGTATTAGTGCTGTACATTTGTTATATACATGAGAGAATATTCTTGTACTATGAACTGTAGTCCATCATCTACAATAAGTTTCTGTGTTGCTCAGCCTTATGTTTTATCTTTAAATTTTAGTCTATTAACATATATGACCTAACATTTCCCCTTTTATTCATACGTACAAATGTAATTCAGTGTTCTTAATTACACTCACAATAATGTGCAACCATCACCATCATCCATTTCCAAACCTTTGCAATCAACCTATATACAAATCCTGTACAAATTAAGCATCAACTCCTCCTTATTCTCTAGCCCCAGTGTAGCACCTGGTAACTTATATTAAACAATTTTGCTTGTTTGGTTGCTTATTATAAGTAGCTCATATCAGAAAGATCATGCAGTATTTGTCTTTTTGTGGCTGGCTTATTTCACTAAACAAAATGTGGCAAAATGCACAAAAATTGTCACATGAATCAGGACTTCATCTCTCTTTAATGAAAAGATTCCATTTTATGTGTATATCACATTTTATCTATTCATCTCTTGATGGACACTTCAGTTGCTTCCATCTTTTGGCAATTGTGAATAATAATGCTATGAACATTAGTGTGTAAATATCTGTTGCAGACTCTGCTTTCCATACTTCTGGGTTTATACCCAGTAGCAGGATTGCTGGATCTTATGGCATTTGTATAATGAGCTCCATGAGGAAATGCCAAACTTCCACAGCAGCTGCACAGTTTTACATTCCCACCAGCAAAAAATGAGTGTTTCTATTTCCCCATATCCTCTCCAACACATGTGATTTTCATTTTTTAGTAATAGCCATTATAGTTCGTATGAAATGATATATAATTGTGTTTATTTCTATTTTTTAAACTTTATTTTTAAAGTTTTAAATTATGAAAAAATTACATATAAAATATAGGGGATTCTCATTTACTCCATACCCTCTGCCTCTCACATTTCCCCTGTTAATAACATCTTACATGAGTTTGGTACATATTTTACTATTGATGAAAAAATATTGAAGCTTTGCTACTAACCGTGGTCTATAATGTACGTTATGGTTTATACTTTGCACCATACAATTTTATATGTTTTGACAAAGTATATAATGATCTGTATCCATCATTGCAATATTGTGCAGAACAATTCCAGTGCACTAAAGTAGCCTTATGTTCCACCTATTCTTCCCTCACCCCCCCCCCCAAAACCTCTGGTAACAATTATCTCTATATCAGTGTTACCAGCTCTTCCATTACTAAAATAATAATAAGTCTACTATGGCCCATGTTCACATTCCCTCCTTATACTGGTTGATTCCTCATTCTTTAGGATTTGGGGATGGCAATGCCTGCCCTGATTCAGATTGAGAGGGGTCTTAGATCTTAAGGGTTTGATGGAAATAATTGTTTTGCTTTCAGTTGTAGATACCCTTTAATATTGGGTTGGGGTTTGCCCACCACCTTTTTTTGTGTGTTGTCCTGGGTGAGTTCAATATCCTGGAAAGTAAGTGTTGGCTGCAACTATGCTGAGATTCAGGGTTCAACCGGAAAATCAACAGACTGAAGATATTAGTCTTTGGAATACATATTTAATGAGTATAGGGCTACTTATAGGTTCAAATAAAAGGTATAGAAAAATCATGTGTTGGGAAATTATAAATGAGCCTAACTCTGTACCAGTGGGGAAATAGGTTATCATGTATTCCAAGTTAAGGCCCACTGTTGGGATGCTGATTTCCTAGGGTTGTCTGACTTACATATAGTGCCCAGATGTCTCTAAAGCCCTAAGGAGCATCTTGTTTGAGGCTTTGTTTACTGCGGCAGTTAGTGAGATTTGCTTGAGATGTGCATGAGGTAAACTCTGGAACAACCTCCGTTTCACTTTGAAATCTCTTAGACAGAAAAACTCCTTTGTATTTAATTTTTCTCCCTTTTTGTCAGGGTCTTTTCCAAATGCATCACTGGTTGGCAATTTGTAATAATCCCTCAGTGCCAAGAAGACTCATCCCCGGGAATCATGTCCCATGAAGTGAGTAAGGTAGTGAGTTAATTTGATGAGTTTGGCTTAGACAGGGGCCACATTTGTGTATCAAGGAGATTTTCCAGTGGTAACTCTTAGGCAATAGATATTATTAGGCTAAATTTTAATTTTACAAGAATAAGGTTCATAAGCACAAACAATATAATATAAAGGGCTTGGAGTATTGGTCTATTTTATTTTATTAGGCACTGTCTATGTACTCTACAGATCCTTCTCACTTTATTAGAGGACATAGCAGGACTCCCCAGGGTAGGAATTTAATATTTTCTGGTTTACAGTGTGGGTCTCCACCCACTGAGATAACACCCCATGACCACATGAACACATTCATATTTGACAAAGTCATGCCACAGGGGCACCCTTCCCCACACAGTCCCCCACTACTGGCACCCTGCACCTTTGACCCTCCCCTGCCATACTTGCCAAAAAAACACCCCCACAATTGTATTCTCAGTCACAGTCCTCAACCTACTCATAGTTTACCTGTTCCTTTCTCCAACCCTCCGCACAACTCTATGAATAAACTATCCTACCACCCAGCCCTGCTCATACCCACACTCCAGTATCATCAACCCCAATCACATTGCAGTACCATCAACACCCCATCCACTGACAAACATCCCCTATCCACCTTACCATAGAACCTGCCAAGATAGCCTTGACTCACCACTCTCTACTGCCTTTCTACCTCCTGGTAATGTGCCTTCCAGAATCTACTTCTGTAAGTCTGCACAATAAACTTAGATCATATCAGTGAGATGATGCAGTATTTGTCCAATATTGACTGGCTTACTTCACTCAACATAAGGTCTTTGAGATTCATCCATGTTGTTGCATATGCTAATAGTTCATTCCATTGTATGTATATGCCACATTTTATCTACTCATCCACTGATGGACACTTGGGTTGCTTCCAACTTGATATTTTACTCTGCAACTTTAATGAATTCATTTATTAGCTCTAGAAGCTACGATGTAGATCTCTCTTGACTTTCTATATATAGGATCATGTCATCTGCATATAGTGACAATTTTATTTCTTCTTTTACAAATTGGAGCCTTTTATTTCTTTTACTTGCCTAACTGCTCTGGATAGAATATCTAATATAATACTGAATAACAATGGTGACAGTGGACATCTTTTTTGTTCCTGATCTTAGAAGGAAAGCTTTCATCCTTTCACCATTGTGTATGATGTAAACTGTGAGTTTTTTATATATGCCCTTTAGATGCTAAGGAATTTTCCTTCTATGATGGTTTGAAATTGCATGTACCACAGAAAATCATTTCCTTAAAGTAAATCCACTTCTATGGTTGTGGACTCATTGTAAGTAGGATCTTTTGTTGAGTAGCATTTTAATATCTGGCCCACCTCATTCGGGGGTTTCTTTTATTTTTTAAAGATTTATTTATTTATTTATTTATGCCCCCCCCTTGCTGCTTGTGCTTGCTGTGCCCATTCGCTGTGTGTCTACTCCGTGTCTGCTTATCTTCCCCTTGCTGTGAGGTCCCGCTGCATCAGGCCCTCGTGCCACGCGGGCTGGCCTGCCCTCACAAGAAGGCCCCTGGAAGCGAACCCGGGGCCTCCCATATGGTAAACGGGGCTCTATTGACTGAGCCACTCCCGCTTCCCAGGGGGTTTCTTAATCTTGTTACTAGACTACTTAATAAAAGAACAAAATTCAGATGAGGATAAAAGTCATATAAGCAATAAGAGGAAAGCAGTAAAATGCAGAAGAGAAAGGAAAGATCAATGGTTGCTGCTATTTGACTTACTATGTGGCAGAGGACCCAAGGTTTGCTTTCAGCCGGTCTTCAGGAAGAAAGCATCAAATTGTTGATGTCTTGATTGAGACATTCTCATGGCCTCAAACTGTAAGGGAATAAAGTCACATTGTTAAAAGTCAGGCCATTTTGTGGAGCACACGTAACTAACTCAGTGGTTGAGTGTGTATTTCACATGTACAAGGTCCCGGGTTCAATCCCTGGTACCTCCTAAAAAAAGAAAAAAGTCAACCCCTTTTATAGCATCTGCTTTAGACAACCAAGCAACTAAACCTTTGTTCCTCTTTTTCTAAGGTATTGATGAAAAAATTATGTTGGTTTTCTGTCAATTCCCTTTTCTTCATCAATCATTTTTACAAATGTGGTGTACTACATTAATTGATTTTCTTATCTTGAACCACAATTGCATACTTATGATAAAACCTACTTGGTCATGGTGTATAATTCTTTTAATGTGCTGTCAGATATGATTTGCCAATATTTCTGTTTATTTGCTTTTTTTTCATTTCTTGATTTGTCAGTATTTTGTTGAGAGTTTTTGCATAAATATTCATAAAAGAAACTTGTTTTTTTTTTTTTAATTTATACCCATCCTAGAAGGATTGCTATTTCATTGATGTTTTAATTTCCTTTTGGCTAACATCTTTTTTATGTATTTATTGAACACTTGTATATCTTCTTTGTAGAAATGTATATTATGATTCTTGCCCATTTTTAATTGGGTTATTTGTTTTTAATTATTGAATGTATGAATTATCTGTATATTCTATATCCAAGTCCTTTATCAGATATGATTTGCAAATATTTTCTCCTACTCTGTGGGGTACCTTTTTCACTTTCTTGTTATTGTCCCTTATTTGAAGCAACAAAGTTTTAAATTTTTAGGATGTTCAATTTAACTCATTTTTTTTTGTCACTTATGCTTTTGGTGTCAAATATAAGATACAATTGTCAAACCCAAGGTCATAAAGATTTTCTTCCATATTTTCATCTAAGAATTTTGTAATTTTAACTTTTTCATTTAGGAATATATTGATTTTAAGTTAATTTTATGTATGGTGTTAGGAACCAGTCCAACTTCATTCTTTTGCATGTGATTATTTAGCTGTCCCAACACCAGTGTTGAAAGGCTCTTTTTGCTCCATTGAATTTGCTTGGAAGCCTTATGGAAGATGAATTAGCTGTAAATGTGACTCTCAATTGTATTCCATTAAACTATATGTCTATGTTTATGCTCACACCATACTGACCTTATTACTGTAGCATTGATTAATTTTTGAGATCGGGACAAGTGAGTCTTTCTACTTTGTAATTCTTTTTCAAATTGTTTGGCTATTCCGGGTCCCATGAATTTCCAGATCAATTTAACGATTAGTTTGTCAATTTCTGCAAAAAATAACAAGCTGGGGTGTTTGCATTGAAATCATCATCCTAACAATATTAAGTTAACTAATCTATGAACATGGGGTATTTTTCCATTTATTTAGGTCTTCTTTACTTTTTTCAACAATATTTTATGGTTTTCAGTGTAGAAGTCTTGCATTTCTTTTGTTAAATTTGTTCCTAAGTATTTTATTCCTTTTTATGTTTTTGTACATGTAATTGTTTTTCTTACTTTCATTTTCAGATTGTTCATTGCTAGTGTACTAAATAAAGCTAATTTTTGTATATTGATACTGTGTCCTACATACTTGCTGAACTTGTTTATTAGAAATAGTATTTTTTAGGTGATCCTCTGGGATATTCTACACATATGTCACATCATTGGTCAATAGAGATCCTTTTACTTCTTCTTTTGCAACCCATATATCTTCCCCCACCCCTTCATTTTCTTGCTTAACTATCATGACAAGGACTTCCAGAATAAAATTGAATGAAATTAGCAAGAGCAGACATTGCTTTCTTGTTCTGATCTTAGGGGGGATAGCTTTCAGTCTTTTCACTTTAAACATCAAGGGGACCGGTCTCATCAAGGGGCATGGGTCCATTAAGGGGACTGGTTCAAGGACACAGAAACATCAACCTTCTTCTGAGAAGAGGGGATAGCCTTACATGTTCAAGGAGCACTTGCATGTAGACACCAGTTGAATTTTTGAGATCTAATGCATCCCTCTCTTTCTCTCTCTCTTACAATGCACACACACACATTCACACACACACATTTACAGGAAGCCAAAGTCCAATTCTCACCTCTCTGGAGCATCTTGCCCTTTTACCTTCATCCTCTGCCTGCCCAAAGCATGGATCTCTTGCAGATGGCATCCAAGAGCAGCCTTTCCTGGCAGGAAGGGATCCCAACTCTCTGTGGTAGTCCAGTCTCACCCCTCTCTTTTCTTTCTTCTTCCTGGGACCTATGTGCAGGTGGAAGCTGCTGCTCCTACTTGTCCTATGTGCAGCAGAGGAGAACCACAGTCCAACGCTCTGCAGAGCAGGTTACAGAGATGTGGATGGGGTGTCAGAGTGGGCCACAGGGAGGAGAAGGAATGTAGAATGAGGGAGACAGCACTTGTGTCCATTCTCACACCCCGGACCTGGGACCAGATCCCCTTACTTTCCTTGTCTGAACCTCAGTTTCCACACCTGTCACACGATGATGACCTCCTCTCTGACTCCTTTCAAGGATTTATGGGGACAGAGGAAATTTCCCTTAGCATTATTCTAATGTATATACAGGCTCTTTCCTTTTATAAACATGCAAAGAAATATTTAGTGTAAAGCAACTTGTCCTTCCACTCTGATTGCAATCTTTTGTCTCAGAGCTAACCAGTGCTAATCATTGCTTGTGTATCCTTCCAGAAATTTTCAATGTGTAATATAAATACGTGTGTCTGTTCATGATAGCACACCGTACTCCAGTGCTGCCAAAGAGAAATTTAATGAGTGCTACACATACCTTTGAAATTTTCATGGAGGTACTATTTTAAAAAGTGAAAAGACATTTGTAAAATTGGTTATAATAATATATTGCATTGAATTCAAAGTATCAAAAATACTATCATTTTGAAGTGTCATAAGTTTAAAATATATTAATCAAATAGTTTATATTATTTATTTCATACCAACATCTTCACAGTCCTAACTTCAGATTAGCTTCTAGAATAGAAATTGCAGATAAAGGGTCATGACTATTACACAGGTTTCTTAATGAATGTGCATATAAAAATCATTCAACTGTCAGTTCCTATGATATCCCCAGGCCCTTTCCCTTGCCCTGGTACTCAATCATCTCTTCCAGGGTGAAATATCAGGTCTTACTTTCTGGCCGTCTCTCTTATATCTGCCTGCCATGTAGCTATCAGGGCCCCATGGGACTCTTCCTGCTTGCTCCTCTGGCCACAGAGGCTGGGCCCCTAGAGGGACAAGGAATCTGGGAAAGAGCCTGGGCTCTGACCTTGGAAAGATGAGGCTTCCATCCCAACTCATGACTTTAAACACATTGTTTAACTTGCCTGAGATTTAGTTTCTCATCTCATCAGAGATTAAAACAGCTCACTCTCAGGATTAAGATGAGAATTCAGCAAATGATCCCATTTGTTTCTCACCTTCCTAGAGGGCAGCTTTCTGTTGTTCAAAAAATTGTTCCGGTGGGAAGATAATTTTAATGGTTTTAATGTCCTTGCTTGTAAATTCTACAATCTGTCTTATTTCTGGGCCTGTTCTTGTTTAATTAATTTTTTCCTTATTATAGATTTTATTTCTTACTTTTTTATATATCTGGTGATTTTTATTAAATGACAGACATCATGCATTGTACATCTTTGGGTCCTGGATGTGTTTATATTCTTTCAACAGTCTTGAGCTTTGTTCTGGGCTGCTGTTTGGTCCTGTTGAGGCTTGCTTTTACTCTTTGTAGGGTTGGACCACAGCAACCTTTAGTTAAGGTCAAATTATTCTCCACTACAGAAATAATACCCTCTGAATTCCCAAACTTTTATAAATTATTAGTTTCTCTGATGCTGACTAATAGAAACTTGAACTATTCCCAGTCTTATGTGAGACCAGAGGACTGTGCTGTTTGTGGCTTTCTCAAATGTTCTTCTGTGGCCATTGGTAGTTTCCTCATGACAGAGGATTTGTCAGCTGAAGACTTGTAGTGAGCCCTCTGCAGAGTTCTGTAGTTGCCTTTTCCTGCTCAGCTCTTTCTTTTCCATGTAGCTTTCTCCCTCTTGCACTCTGCCTGCAAATATAACTGCCATGAATTCCCAGAATCCCAGCTGCATGTCCTCAACTCAAGGACCCTGCCAAGTCCATCTGGGCTGCACTGTAGCATGTAAACTCTCCTCAGCCTAAGACTATCACCTCACAGGTTTCCCTTCCTTAGGGGATCTCTGCTATGCACTGCTTGTCATCCAGCATCTGAGAACTCTGGGTTTGTATCTTCTGTCCATTATTTTTAGTTGTTTAAAGTGGGATGGTAAAACCAGCCCTTATTACTTCATTATAACCAGAAACAGACATCCTCATGGAAAATAAAACATGAGTCTTTAGCTAAGCCTACTCACAGATAAGCAAGAACATACAAAATCACACAAGAATAAGATGCCTTTTTGCTCCTATCCAATTGACTTCAACAATTTCAATAAAAAATTAACTTTATTCTCACTGTCCTGGTTTTGTTATAATCAGGGTAGACTAAACATTCCCTATGTTAGACACCATGCATGTGTCCCCAGACCTAGTTTTTCTCCTTAGGTCTGGTTTTTGGAATGCTGGTGATAAACTAAGCCTGATTTATTATATGACCATCCTGTATGGGAAAAGACTGGAACTTTGGGTATCTTTGGTCAACCTTAAGAGATATAACAGGGGGATAGATGTGCCTCCAGTGGTTGAGCGTCCATCTCTCATATGAAGTGACCTAGGTTTGATCCCCGGGACTTCCAAGTTAAAATTTAAAAAAAGAAAAATATAGAAGGTGCATGGGCCACAAGACCCCATGTGCAGGTGCACCATCAGTCCCTGCAAAAGGGTGAGCAATCAGGCCCTGTGCATGGGTGCACTGCCAGGCCCCATGAATGGTGCACTGCCAGGCTCCATGACCCAGCAGCAAGATGATGATGTAACAGGAGAGTGACACAAGAGAGAGCCAAGACGAGACTCACCCAAAACCCAGGAACTGAGGTGGTGCAAGCAGTAGGATGCCTCTCTTCCACATCAGAGGTTCCGAGCATTGAATCCTAGTGAAGACAGGAGAAGGATGAGAAGAGAGGGTAGTAAATGGACACAGAGTCACCCAGCAAATGGACACAGAAACAGCATAAATGGCAGGGGTGAGAGGTAAAAATGGATAAAAGTAAGTAAATAAATAAATCCTTAAAAAAATGTATAAGGGAGGAAGATACAGACCATCATTAGTAGTAATACTTTGATGATGCTCTTTCATGATTTGTTAACAAATGTTTCACAACAATGCAGGATGTTTGTGGGGCGGGTGATGTGTGGGAGCCCTGTATGATGTTATGTATGATTGTTTTGTATGTTCACAATGTTCACTGAACACTTACAGTTTATGTATGTTCATGTATGAATTATATACTTCAATAAATTGTTTTTTAAAAAGAAAAGAAAAGAAAAGAAAAGCAGACACAGAAAAACACACAGAGAGCAGACAATGATCGCAAGAAATGGGGAGGGGGAATTAATAAATAAATCTTAAAAAAGAAAAAAACTTGCACAGGTAAAGTGGTAAGGTAACCAGCATACTCATATGCTGCCAGTGTCCGTGGACATTGGAAGAGACCTTGGGAAAATGATCAAGCAAAAAAAATCCAAGTAAGGGTCCATCCTTTCATCTACTCCTAAATTTCCTAGTCTTGTTAATTTATTCCAGGAAAGTAATATGAAGGGAATATCTCTCAATGCATACACTCATGCTTATATGTTATTTGTCATAGTAAGAAGTCAATGTATAAAGTTCCAACCACAGCAGAATGGTTAAGCTCAATGTGGCTTATCCCTTTCTCTGCTACCAGGAAAAACATTGGCCATAAAAATTGCAAGACAACATGGAAGAATTTTAGAGATAAAATGTTAAGTAAAAAGAAAAGAGCACAAATGTGAATGTAGATACTTATCTATTAACATAATTACGTAAACATAATATGCTCAAGGCTGAGGACTAATCTAGAACATGGGAAAAGGAAGTAGAAGCACTGTTGAGTTGTGGGATGGTGAGGAATTGTATCTCTCTTGAAATTCTGCTTATGTAATTAGAAGTTTATGTTATCGATAAATTATGTTTACTGTTTTAAAATGGTTTTAAAATTTTGTACAAGTAATACATATTCACTGTAGAAATCATTAGAAATAGTAGATGATTGGAATGAAGAAAAATATTTTCTACCAGAATCAGTGTGTGGAGTTGACATTTGAACTGGACATGGGGTGATGAGGAGGTCAACAGAAAGGAAGGGAAGGTCACACCAGGAGGGAGAAATGGCACAAACAATTGTGCCAGGCATAAGAGTGCATGGCTTTTGTGTGTGGGCAGAGGTTATAGGGTGGTCTGCAGGGAGGGGAATGCAGGGCTGGGTTATCCAGGGCCTTAAGTCTTTCCCTGCCCACAGGCCACCTCATCCATGTGTTGCAGAGCCTGTTTGCCCTGGTGGTCAAGTACAGTCTGAAGTTGTATAGACAGACCCTGGACATGCTCCAAGGCCTGGGAATTGGGATGTAAGTGCTAGGCAGGCTGCCGCAGTGGCCCAGGTCCTAGGAGCTCATGTGCCTTCATTGCAGCCACTCTCTAACACACACCCTTCTCTGCTGGGCTCTCTCCAACTCTTGGGCCCATGGTCTCGGCTCTGATGTGCTTATGGCTCATCATAGCATCACACAGAATATGGAGCCTAATGTTTATGCAATCACACTGTGCCATGAAATTCTGTCACTATATATTTAAGTGATACATATATCTCCATTACACAGCTGGGAAACTGAGATTTAGGGAAATGAAGTGAGAGGCAATTGAATCTACTGGAAGGTATCAGGGAATCTGGGCCCTCAATTTTGATCCACTACTGATTTGTTGTGGGCATTTGCTTCCCTTGTCTGAGCCTCAGTTTTCCTATCTGGTAGTTAAAAAATGAATGCTGAATCATTGAGCATTTACTGGGTGACTATTTTCTTAACAACCCTAGTATGCTGACACATCTAGTATCGTCCCTTTAAGGACATGGAAAGAGAGGCACAGGGAAGGTCTAAGAGAGAGGGAAGCCCTTAGACATTCTAACACGAAGGCTGCATTTTAACCACTACCTCTTCCCCACTGCTCCCAGGAGATGCATACATAGGCTGTGGAGCTCTCTGGGGACTTCTCTACTCTGAGCTCCTCTGCTTCCATACTTGCATGGGGTGGCCTGTGAGTTTTTGGGTGATTCTGCCCTGCCCAGTCTCTTTTGGCCTTCTTAGATGTTTCAAAAATTCCAGTTTTCTTTAGTCTTAAATTGGTAAACCACTCTCCCAGTTGCCATCTTGTAGCAATCCACCTTGTGGATTGCAGTTTTGATTCTGAAGACCTAATCATGTGTCCTTGGGAAAGCCACCTCCAATTTGTGTGCCTGTTTCCTCACCTGCATAATGGGTGAGGGAGTGGTCAGTAAGCTCCGGGTGCAGAACCTGTGATAGTGATGGTCTTCATCTCTCTCCTCTACCACTGGGTCCAGGAAAGGCCTGAGAGTTAGTAGAAAAGGCCAACTCAGAAAGGTGGATACCTGAGATATGTCACTTCCCGGTGTTCCTGCCTCACCATAGCCATCATCATGGGCCTCAAGATCCTGCAGGTGTAGATCACTGCCACCTTCTTCCTGCAGCCCAAAAGGAGCACAGCTGACAAGCAGAAGCCCTCAACTCTCAACAACAGGTAGGAGGAGAGGGACAAACTCCAGGGACCCTGCTTGGTATTTCTCCTCCCTGCCCCTTTGCTCTTGTGAAGGTCCTGAGGAGCTCTTGCCTCTCTGAGAGGGAGTGTGGGACTGTGCTTCAGCAGATGGGCTCTGGAGCCAGGCTTCAAATCCTGCCTCCACCCTTTACTGGCTGTGTGACCTTGAATGACATTACTACATATCTATGGCCCTCAGGTTCTCCATTTCTCAAATAATTGTACTTATCTCAGAGAGTGGTTGTGAGGAAGAATTTTGTTAACATCTGAAAACTTTTTAGAACAACAGTGCCTGGCACATGGTCAACTTTCCTGATTCGTCAATTCAAAGTAACTTAATCATGGAGAAAACATCAAGGGCCCTGAGGGTCCAGAGAGAATCCCTGTATGACAATATCTGAGTCTACTGGAGTAACAGACACATACAAAGACAAACACACAGAATCTAGGGGGTCCAAACAAGTATATTAAAAAAAAATAGGAATACCAGAGAAAGAGAAGTAAGAGTGATGAATTCATCTTCAGGTGAGACATTTGTTTCAAGGGCATAGGATGTGTGGGATCTAAATGCAGTGAGGAGATGAGGGTATGGTTGGGTGCAGCACAAGCCTGGGGAAGGCTTGAGGTCCCAGAAAGGCAGAGTGCTCTTGGGGAAGTTGAGTGACCCAACGTGGCTGCCATGCAGGGTCCTTAGGCAGTGAGAGTCAGGGAGTGGCAGAAGGTGATATGGTCAGAAAGACCCAATAAGAGAGGGCCTTGACTATCAGGATGTGAAATTTGGAATTTATCCCAAAAGCATTTATCCCAAGAGGCCAGAGGGTGATTTGGGAATTAAACTCAGATGGAAAGAGCTGGAGGAGGTCACTGTTGAAGCAGGCAGTGGGGAAAGGCCCAACCTCTGGTGTACCCACAAAACCAAGGTAGCCACTTGAGATTGCTTATACAGGAAACCCCAGAACCTGGGGGTGACAGGAAACAAAGACAGCCACCACTAACACTGGTCCTGCACAGAGCTCAGTGCCTTCTGCACCATATCTGAATTGGTCCTCACACAGCACTGGGAGGTGGGTGTGCTCAGTGCTTGCTTCCCCCACAAGGGCACCGAGCTGGGGGCCAGAATCAGTAGGATGTGATCCCATGTCTGGGAGTCTCCAGAGCCCACCTGCCTGGCCTCCTTGTTATACTCAAAGGATGCTCGCCTTGGGTTGTCTTCCATTTGCAGGACAGCATTCCACAACTTCAACCATTTTCTGTTCTTCTACAACATGCTGTTGGGATGGAAACATGGTTGATGGGGTAGGTGCATAAAACTTAGCTCTCACTAAAACATCTGAGAGGGAGTCAAGGGCTGCCTTGCTGACCTGCTTTGGGGTACAGCAGAGCAGAACACTGCTTCACAACTCCCAGGAGAGTCAGGAACAGAGGAAGAGGCTGAAGCAGCAACCTGTGAGTTATTGATCCTCCTGGCTGCCGGGTAGGGCTCCCCTCCCCCACCCCCAAGATATTAAGGGAGGATAAAACTCCTGGTGAATGGTATCTGACTGAGAGAAGAACAGACTTCTCCCTTCTTGCCAGCTCCTTTAGATATATGTAGAGTGCGAGGGTGCTCTGGGTCCTTTAGAAGGCTACTGAAGAGATAAGGAAGCCCAAGAAAACTCTTGAGTTTCCCATGCCTGTGCCTGGCAGTGGCACATATGCCCTGCCTCCAGGACAAAGAGCCTATGTAGAGCCGCCAACTCCGTCCACCAAACAGAGAGTGGTGGCAAACTCCTTGGGAGGAAACAGGGTCTGGGATGGTGGAGAGTAGTTTCTTTACAGTTATTTTAGGTAGCTGAGCCCCCTTTGAGTGTCAGAGGGACACAACAGGGATCGTGGAGGGGTACCTCCTTAGGCAGGTGGCCATGCCCAGCAGCCTAGGTAAAGAGAAGAATTACATCAGAATGGATGCAGAGATAAAAGACTAATCTAACTTGCCTGAGGGAAAAAGGATGGATAGCCTTCCAAAAGCCCCTCTAACTTAAGGAGACAAAATAACTCGGTGGAAGAATTCCTACCTAACATATACAAGGTCCCTGGCTCAATCCCTGGCTCCTTTCTGAGAAGCAATGCAAAATTATCAAGCAGCCAGCTGAAACTTTAACACAAGGAACATATTGACATTCTCTTTGTATTAGCTTTTATTGGATATCTTTTTTTTAAAAAAAAAAAAAAGATTCCTTTTTTATTTTCCTTATTTTACTCATTAAAACCTGCCTTAAATCCTGCAGAGGACAGGCAGCAGGGTGATTGATTGGTGAATAGCAGCAGCTTGAGAAAATCCCTAGGGGTTTAAGAAAGAAGGCTGTTTTTCCAGGTTTATCTTTGATTTTTAATCCTTTTTTTTTTCTTGCCTTCCTCCTCATTTTTATAATTTTTTTATTTTGAAACAAGTAGCTGCTGTCTTGTTTTCTTGTTGTTGTGTTTCCCCTTCTTTTGTTTCTCTGTTTGTTAATTTTTTTCCCTTTGTATACCAAGTTTCTCTACCTATGCTATAACCTTTCTTTTCTTCATCTTTATATTTTCTGTTCTTGCTTTTTCATTTCACCTTTCTTTGCTTGGTCTCCAATTTTTCTTGTTCTCGTTGCTCTCTCTCTCTCCTACTTTCTCTGTTTGCTTTCTTTTTTTCATATTTTTCTTTCTCTTTTATTTTTCTTTTCCCCTATTTTCATCCTTCCAGCCTTTCAATTCATTCTATATTTTTCTTTATTCTGCTTCTTGTTTCATTGTTTCTATTCCACTTTTCTAATCTTATTCTTTTCTACTTCTTACTTGGGTTAATTACTCAATTTCCTATACCTTGTACAGTCCCTTTCTGGCCTTTTACTGTTATTACTACTATTATTCATTTTCTCTTCCTATATGTTCCTATTTCTCTGGTCCTAACTTTTTTTTTCAAGGGAACATAGATCACAGCAAGAAAATAGAATAAGAGGAGTGAAGTGTCAAAGGGAAATCTTACCACACTCAGAAAAACAAAACAAAACCATAGAGAAGAGAGAGAAGCTAATCAATTGAATACATCTATCAAGATAAATAGGTGCCTAGACACCAAAAAGAAATTACAAGCTATAGTGAGAAACAGCAAGACATGGCCCAGTCTAATGAATAAACTAAAAGCCAGGAGGAGATGCAAAACATAGAACAACTAATCAAAGCTGTCCAAACAAAAAATCATGAATCAACTTAATGAAGTGAAGGAAGACATTAGGGATATTAACAAGACAGTGGGAGAACATACTGAAGAAATTGTAAACATATGTAAAAAGATAACAAATATGATGGCAATGAATGGCAAAATACAAGAAATTAAAAATACACTGGAAGCATATATGAACAGATTTGAACAGGCAGAGGAAAGTGTTAACAATGTGGAAAACAGTACATCTGAAATCAGACAGATAGTAGAAGAGATAGAGTAAAAGATAGAAAAAATCCAGCAGGGACATAGGGATTTGAATGACATGAAAAATGCACAAACATACACATTATAGGCATCCCAGAGGGAGAAGAGAAGGGAAAGGGGACAGAAGGAGTGTTGGAGAAAATAATGGCTGAAAACTTCCCAACCCTACTGAGGGAGATGGAGATACATGTCCAGGAAGCACAACACACTCCAAACAGTATAAATCCCAACAGGTTTACTCCAAAACATATACTTCTCAAATTGTCCAATGCTCAAGACAAAGAAAATACTGAAAGCAGCAAGAGAAAAGAGAACCATCACATATAAGGGAAGCTCAATAAGATTAAGTGCTGATTTCTCATCTGAAACCATGAGGGAAAGGAGGCAGTGGTATGACATATTTAAGATGCTAAAAGAAAAAACTTCCACTGAAGAATTCTCTAACCAGCAAATCTAGAATTCCAAAATGAAGGAGAGTTCAAAATATTCACAGATAAACAGAAATTAAGAGAGTATGTCAATAAGAAACTTGCCTTTCAAGAAATACTAAAGTGAGTTCTGCAAGTCAAAATGAAAAAACGAGAGAGAGAAAGAGCTGGAGGACAGTGTAGGAACAACTAAAAAGACTAAAAGAGAAATAAAAACAACATATGGCATACATAAACCCCCCAAAAATATGGCTAATGTAAGTAATTTCTTAAGAGTATTAACAATGGCTGTTAATGGACTAAACTCACCAGTCAAGAGACAAGATTGGCAGAATGGATAAGGAAACATGATCCATCTATATGCTGTCAACAAGAAACCCACCTTAGACTCAGGGATTCAAGGAGGCAGAAAGTGAATGCCTGGAAAGCAATTTTTACAAGCAAACTACAACCAAAAAGAGCGGTAGTAGCTATCTAATATCAGACAAAATAGACTTTAAATGCAAAACTATTGTAAGAGACAAAAACAGACACTATATATTAGTGAAAGGGGTAATCTTCCAAGAAGAGAGAACAATCACAAACATTTTCACACCAAACAGGGATGCCTCAAAATAAATGAGGCAGACACTGGAAAAGCAAAGTGGAGAAATAGATGCCTCTACAATTATAGTGGGAGATTTTAATACACCATTATCACCACTAGACAGAATATCTATATAGAGAATCAATAAAGAAACAAAGACTTTGTATAATACATTAAAAACTGCACCTAATAAACATGTACATAACATTACACCTGAATATAGTGAGATATACATTCTTCTCGAGTGCAAATGGATCATTCTCCCAGAGAAACCACATGCTAGGCCACAGCACAATTGTCAATGAATTCAGAAAGATTGAAATTATACAAAGTAATTTCTCTGAGAACAATGGAATGAAGGTGGAAATCAGTAAGGGCCAGAGAACCAGATTATGCACAAAGATATGGAAGTTAACAACACACTGTTAGACAAACAGTGGGTCAAGGAGGAAATCTCAAAATAAATCAGTACTACCTTGAAAAGAATGAAAATGACAACACAACATGTCAAAACCTGTGGGATGCAGCAAAAGTGCTACTGAGAGGGAAATTCATAGCTATAAATGCATATATTAAAAAAGAAGAAAGAGCTAAAATCAAAGACTTAATTGCACATCTGGAGGAATTAGAAAACTAAAAACAAACTAACCCCAAAGGAAGTAAAAAGTAGGAAAAATCAAAGATTAGAGTAGAACTAAATGAAATAAAAAATAAGACAGCACTAGAAAAAATGTACAAAACCAAAAGCTGGTTCTTTGAGAAGATCAATAAAATTGATAAACCCTTGCCTAGACTACCAAAGAAAAAAATGAGAGACGATGCAAATATACAAAATGAGGAATGAGGAATCAGATATCACCACTGACCCCACAGAAAGAAAGAGCATCATAAGAGGATACTTTAAAAAATTATATGCCAACATCATGGATAATTTAGAGGAAATGGGCAAAATCATAGAAACACAGAAGCAGCCTACAGTGACCAAAGAAGAAATTGATGAGCTCAACAGGCCAATCACAAATAACAATATAGAATCAGTATCAAAATCCTCCCATCTAAGAAGAGCCCAGGAGCAGATGGCTTCGCAGGTGAATTCAACCAAACATTCTGGAAAGAACTAACACCAATCCTGGTTAAACTCTTCCAATATTAGAAGTGGAAGGAACATTTTCTAACTCGTCCTATGATGCCAACATCACTCTAATACCAAAGCCAAACAAAGACACCACAAAAAAGGAAAATTAAAGACTAATCTCTCTAATGAAACTAGATGCCAGAATCCTCAACAAATACTTGCTAATTGTATTCAACAACACATCAAATGAATTATATACCATGACCAGGTGGGTTTTATCCAAATAGAAAGAAAAAAATCACATGATCAATTCTATAGATGCAGAAAAATCACTCGACGAATACAGTGCCTTTTCGTGATGAAAACATTACAAAAGATAGGGATAGAAGGAAACTTCCTTAATATGATAAAGGATATATATTAAAAACCCAAAGCCATTCATTGCAATTGATAAACACATTTGAAATCATTGCCACTAAGCATGGAATATAGTTTGCATTGTAGTTTATACTCTCTCCCACTTAACTCTGTAAGTTATGGCAGGATATAGAATAGCCTGTATCTGTCATTCTAATACCATTCAGGACAGTTCCCACACCCAAAAAATGCCCCCATATTTCACCTGTTTTTCCCTCTCCCTACACCCAGAACTTTAAGTGGCCACTGCCTCCACATCAGTGATCTCTCATCCATTGCTAGAATTACAATAAGCTTTAGTAGGATACAAATAAGTCTACTTTAATCCATAGTTCATTCCACAATCCTGAAGACTCTGTGATGGTGATGCCCACTCCACCTTTAATTGAGGTGAATTTTTGATGCCATATGGCCAATGGATGTGACTCTCTTACTCACAGTCATAGATATTCTCAGTTCCTTGGTAGGTTATGTGTCCATCACTCCTCCTTGTTAGACTCCAATGAACTGGAAAGTAGGTGATGCTACTTGGTTGAGATTCAGGGCCCAGCTGGCACACAGACAGCCCCAAGATTTAAGTCTCTTGGACATACAACTACCAAATCTAGTAGTAATTATAGGTACAAATAGAAGAACAGAAGAGCCATGTGTAGGGAAAACATAGCTGACTCCAACTCTGTCACACTGAGGAGCATAAATTCCAAATTAGGGCTTTCTCTCTAAGATCAGAAACAAGACAAGGATGCACACTATCACCACTCTTATTTATTGTGTTAAAAATGCTTGCAGAGAGACTGGGCAAGATGACGTTGGTTTAGGAGGGCACTCACTAACTCATTCTCAGAGGATGGCTGACTGGGGACAGGATCCTGCCTGAGGGGTCTGTACTGGGGGTGCACAGAACGAGAACCTTGGGGACATATATCTGGAGGGAGCTGGATGGCAAGGTGGATTGCTCAGGAAAGATTCATAAGTTTTTCCCCTGCCTGTGGTATTCAACACAGTCAGTTGAACCCCACCCTCACAGAAAAAGGCTGGTTTGAGCTGTGACTCCTGCCAGCAACCCTGTGAGATGGAGCATTTTCCGAGAGTAGGAGGGCTTTGGCAGAGGGCCAAGAGGGGTTTCCTTTCTGTGGATTTGGCTGCCTGGAAGGCCTTGCAGCTTTGGGGAACAAAATAGCTGGCTGGAAGCAGCACAAGACTGAGGGTAGTGGCGAATCTGCAGAGGAAGTTTGATTTAACTAGCTGCCCAGGGATACTGTATACAACATTATCACCATTAGACAGAACATCTAGACAGAGAATCAATAAAGAAACAAAGACTCTGAATAATACATTAGAGGACCAGGACCTAATAGACATAAACAGAACACTACACCCAAATAGAGCAGGATTTACATTCTTCTCGAGTGCACACGGATCATACTCCAAGTTAGACCACAAGTGAGGTCACAGAACAACTCTCAATGAATTCAGGAAGATTGAGATTATACAAAGTAATTTCTGCAACCACAGTTGAATGAAATTGGAAATAACTAAGGACCAAAGAAACAGAGTAGGCACAAAGATGTGGAAGTTAAACAACACACTCTTAGACAAACAGTGGGTCAAGGAGGAAATCTCAAAAGAAATAAGTAACTACTTTGAAACTAATGAAAATGACAACACAACATATCAAAACCTATGGGATGCAACCAAAGCTGTCTTGAGAGGGAAATTCATACCTATAAATACATATATTAAAAAAGAGGCAAGTGCTAAAATTGAAGACCTAACTGCACACTTGGAGTAATTGGAAAAACAACAACAAACCAATCCCCAAAGGAAGTAGAAAGAAGGAAATAACAAAGATTAGAGCAGAAATAAATGAAATAGAAAATAGGAAACACTAGAAAAAATAAACAAAACCAAAAGCTGTTTCTTCAAGAAGATCAATAAAATTGACAAACCCTTAGCCAGTTGAACAAAGAAGAGAGAACAGATGGAAATACACAAAATAAGGAATGAGCAAGGGGATATCACTACTGTCCCCATAGAAATAAAGAGTATCATAAGAAGATATTTTGAAAAATTATATGCCAACAAGAACGATAATGTAGAGGAAATGGACAAATTTTTAGAAACTCACAAAAAGCCTACATTAATGAAAGGAGAAATTGATGAACTCAACAGTCCAATTACAAGTAAAGAAATAGACTCAGTCATCAAAAACCTCTGAACTAAGAAGAGCCCAGGACCAGATGGCTTCACAGCTGAATTCTACCAAACATTCTGGAAAGAGCTAATGCCAATCCTGCTTAAGCTCTTCCAAAAAACAGAAGTAGAAGGAACATTGCCTAACTCATTCTACAATGCCAACATTACCCAAATACCGAAGCCAAACAAAGATGCCACAAGAAAGGAAAATTACAGACTAATCTCTCTAATGAACCTAGATGCTAAAATCCTCAACAAAATATTGTCAATCACACTCAACAATATAGCAAACGAATTCTACGCCATGAACAAGTGGGTTTCATCCCTGGTATTCAAGGATGGTTCAACATAAGAAAATCAATCAATGTAATATACCACATAAACTGATTGAAAGGAAAAAATCACATGATCATTTCTATAGATGCACAAAAAGTATTACACAAAATACAGTACTTCTTCCTGATAAAAACCCTGCCAAGAATAGGAATAGAAAGAAACTTTCTGAATATGATAAAAGGTATATATGAAAAACCCACAGCTAACATCTTCTTCAGTGGTGAAACCCTAAGAACTTTCCCTCTAAGATCGGGAACAACACAAGGATGCCCACTATCACCACTCCTATTTAACATTGTCTTAGAAGTACTTGCTTGAGCACTGAGGCAAGAAAAAGATATAAAAGGCATCCAACTTGGAAAAGAAGAAGTGAAAATTTCATTATTTGCAGACAATATGATCCTATATGTAGAAAGCCATGAGAAATCTACAATAAAGCTTCTTGAACTTATAAAGGAGTTCAATAATGTTGCAGGCTATAAAAGCAATGCTCAAAAATCAGTAGCATTTCTGTACACCAATAATGAGCAATCTGAGGAGGAAATCAAGAAAAAAAGTACCCTTTACAATAGTAACTAAAAGAATCAAATATCTAGGAATAAATTTAAAGATGCAAAGGACTTATATACAGAAAACTACACACACTGTTAAAGGAAATCAAAGAAGACTTAAATAAATGGAAGAATATTCCCTGTTCATGGATAGGAAGACTAAACATCATCAAGATTTCTATCAATACCCAAACAAATCTACAGATTTAATGCAATCCCAATAAAAATCAACACTGTACTTTTTAAGGAACTGGAAAACTAACTACAAGATATATTTGGAATGGTAAGAGGCCTCGAATTGCCAAAGGCACATTGAAAAGGAAAACTGAAGTTGGATGTATCACACTACCTGACTTTAAAACATACTACAAAGCTACAGTGCTTAAAACTTTATGGTATTGGCACAAGGATAGACATACTGAACAATTGAACCGAATTGAGAGTTCTGATATAGTTTCGTGCATATACAGTTATCTGATATTCGACAAGGCCACCAAGCCTGCTCAGTTGTCAGAGAATGGTCTCTTTACCAAGTGGTGCTTGGAGAACTGGATATTCATATCCAAAAGAATGAGAGAGGAACACCATCTCACTCCACATAGAAAAATCAACTCAAGATGGTCAAAGATCTAAATATAAGAGCCAAAACCATTAATACCTTGGAAGATAATGTAGGGAAGCATCTACAGGACCTTGTAATAGGAAATGGTTTTATAAACCTCACACCCAAAGCAGAAGCAGCAAAAGAAAAAATAGATAGATGGGATCTCCTCAAAATAAAAAACTTTTGCACCTCAAAGGATGCTATCAAGAAAATTAAAAGGCAGCTTACTCAATGGGAGAAAATATTTGGCAACCATATATCTGACAGGAGCCTAATATTCTGCATATATAAAGAAATCCTACACCTTGAAAATAAAAAGACAAGCAACCCATTTTAAAAATGGGCAAGTGACCTGAAAAGACACTTCTCCAAGGAAGTAATACAAATGGCTAAAAAGCACATGAAAAATGCTTGACATCGCTAGCTATTAGGGAAATGCAAAACAAAACTATAATGAGATGCCATGTTACAACTATTAGAATGGTGACTATTAAAAAAAACAAACAGCAGACTATAAGTATTGTAGAGGATGGGGAGGAATAGGAACACTCATCCACTGCTTTTGGGATTGTGCAATGGTCCAGCCGCTGTGGAGGACAGTTTGGTGGTTCCTCAGAAAACCAACAATATATCTTCCCTATGATGCAGCGATTCCACTGCTGGGTACATACTCAGAAAAATTGAAAGCAAAGACACGAACAGATATATGCACATCAATGTTCATAGCGGCATTGTTCACTATTGCCAAAAGTTGGAATCAACCCACGTGCCCATCAACAGATGAATGGATAAACAAAATGTGGTATATACATACAATGAATTATTACTCAGCTGTAAGAAGGAATAAAATGCTAACACATGGAAAAACATGGATGAATCATGAAGACCCTGTGTTGAGTGAAGCAAGCCAGACATTGAAGGATGAACAGTACATGACCTCACTGATTTGAATTGAGGAAAGTGAGCAGTCTCAGAGAACCATTGTCTGAAAGATAGGTTAACAAGAGAAAGGAAGAGAAGGCCCAGCATCCATACAGACATAATCTATGGTAAAGTGATAGAGTATAGTTGCATATTGAAGGATAGGACAGGTGGGTAGTGATAGTACTGGGTTTGGTGGTGCAGGGTTGACAGGTGGGTAGATTAGGAAGGGCAGGTTAGAATACCCAAGATACTGGGGGGAGAGATGGGAGAGGGACCAGGTGAACACGGGATTTGTGGGTATGAGGTTGAAAGTGCAGGTGTGGGAATGCTCTTATGGGAATATGACAAGGTAGTGTCACTGGTTTAGGGTGTTGTTTAGGGGGGCATTCAAGATGGGGTGCATGTGGAGTAGGCTTCTGGGGAGTGTGTGACTGTTCATTCTGTCATAATATGTTGTGTCGGGGAGTGGAGACCCACACGGTGAGTGGGAAGGAATGGACCCCATCTTTCGGTGGACTGATTCACCCAGAAACAGACAGGTGGGCATCTCTTATGAGCAAGGGTGAATCCTAATAGGGAGAAATATCAGTGTGTCAAGACCTCTTGTTTTAACTATGAATCTTGTTCCAATGAGTCAAGTCAGGGGGGTGTTATGTACCCCAGGGGGATGGGGAGGGAGGAACAGAATAGATCAAATATGGGGTATTTAGTGGCCAGGGGAAATGTTTTTCATTACCTTACTTTGATTGACACAGGACATGGTAAATATCATCAAAAATTATTAAACTGTACCCTCAGCTTCGGTATGACCCTCCCCTTTTATACTAACCTTGAATATTACTTATTCATCCAAATCAAGAGTCAAAGCACATTCCAGAGTTCATGCATCAATTCCCAAGGAAGTGGCCTGTTTCCTTGAGTATGTTCACAGTCGACTTGGAATGTTCCTATTACTAATCTTGGTGTTTGCTTGCCCTGGAACAAAGAACTCTAAGTTCTTGCTTTAGCTCATAGGGCTACTGCCCAGTTTCTCTGCCTTTTATGCTGACTATATGTTGACCAAGGAAATATTAGTTGCTGATTGTCAGAGTTTAAAGTTTGAACAATACTCAGTAAATTTTTTCCCAACACATTGGTGGTAGAGAAAGATGCCAGAGATTTGCAACATGATGGGGATTTAATGCATTTTTGTTGGCTTTGATGGTGGAGGGCTTTGGTTCACATGCTAAGGAAGGCAGATGACCTTCAGAGGCTCAGAGCAACCCCCAGCTGACATCCAGCAAAAAAATGGGACTTCAATTCTGTAAACACAAGGAACTTATCTCTTCAGTGACTAGAATGAGGTTGGAAGTGGATTCTTCCCCAGAGACTTCTGATGAGTCCATTAAGACTCAAACCTTGATTTTGGCCTTATGAGACCTTTAGGAGAGGACCCAGATGTGACTTGCCAGAATTATAACCTGTGAAAAAATAAATCGGTGCTGTTTAAGGCTGCTGAATGTGAGGTAATTTGTTACAACAATGGTAGGAAACTAATATATATTTTGGTACCTAGAAGTAGAGTGCTTCTATAAAAATACCTGAAAATATGGAAGTGGTTTGGGAACTGGGCAGTGAGCAGATCCTGGAAGGATGTTGGGGAAAATGATAGGAAAAGCTTAGATTTCCTTGAACAGACTTTTAATCGAATTATATATATTGAATTTAGTTCTGGTGTAGGCTCAAAGGGGAGTGAGAAGCTTTATAAAAAAGTACTGAATCAACTTAGAAAAAGCATAAATCACTGTGAAAAAAACTGATTTTGGAAATCTGGACTTGATGCGTACTGCTGGTGAGGTTTTAGGAGAAAATGCAGAACATGTTATTGGAACCAGAAGTAGAGAGATCCTTGATATGCAAGGGCAGAAGCTTAGCAAGGTTTTGTCCCACAGTTAATACGGAAAGCAGAAATCAACCATGATTAACTTGGAAATTTAGTGAAGAATTCCATGCAAATGTTTGACGGTGACCAAGTTTCTATTTGCTGTTTATAGTAAAATGGGAGATGTGAGATAAATTGAGGTAAGGGATGTTTAAAAAAGAGAGAGAGAACCAGAACTTGATGATATGGAAAAACCTCATTTTATGCAGATAGAAAGATATTTTATAATTCAGAAATGGCTGCCAAAATTGTGGCAGAGAGAAAAGGCTCAGGGTGGGGCTGTAATTTAAAAACAAACAAACAAACAAAAAAAACAGCCAGATATAAAGGTCAGCATATTCAATTATAGAACAATAAACATATTTTTATGTATATTCTCAATTAAAGTAGAGGGGCTTTAGGATGTTTAAGAGCTATCTTAGCAGATTCCAAAAGTAGCTAATAGATTAGTTAAAATACATACATACATATATACATACATAAGTCTGTGAATTTGGCTGTGACCTAAAGGAATGAATCCTTATAAAGTCTGTGCAAAATTCACAGGTTCTTGAGAATTTTAGACCAGGAGAAATATTGCCAGGATGGACTGAAAGAGAAAGAGAAAGAAAGTTTTAGACTTCCCAAGTTACACCATCAGTAAGCAGGCTGATAACAATGCTACAAATACGTTAACTTAAAGAAGGTGGCGAGAGGGGTAAGGGAGAAGCGTGTAACCAAGAGTCAGGTAAGTGTAAGCAATAGTGCAGAAGGTAGAGCTGAGACCAGAAAAAGAAGCTGAGAACTATGGAAGATTATTCACAGGTCTTGAAATATAATGAAGGGATTTTTCAATTCTGAAAAAAAAAATCATATCACATAAGTAATTAATATCTAATAATTTAAAATATAAATATAATGAATGAAATAATCTACAAGGAACCTATTTGTAATACATTGATTATTATTAAGAAAATTAATAACTACCAGAAATGGGTATGATATAGCTCATGGAACTCATTTTCAAATGAAAGTCAGGGAGCAAGTTCACACAAAATGAGATGAGGCTGAAAAATATGCAGATAAGTTGTATACCAAAATTGTCTCCCAAAATGTTGTGATTGTAGGGACAATTAATAAACCCCTTTTCCTCTCCCGTGTTCAAACAAATTTAGAGAATGGATTTTAATGGCAGAGTTTGAAAAATTTTGACAAAATATATGCTGATGCATCATACACTTTGATATAGAAAAAAGCATTTTCACTCAGTTTGTTCATGCCTCCACCTATCCATTGCCCACCTAGCCCCACGGTACTCACCATTCTGATTTTTTCAACTGTAGATTAGTTTTGTTTCTTTAGAACTTCATATAAAAACAACCACACACTTTTCTCAGAGACCTGATTGTTTTGAAGTCCATAAAAGTTGTGTATAGGAGGAGTTTGTTCTATATTATTACCTTGAATTGTTTTGATGCCTTGATTGAAAATCAGTTGAACATGTAAATATGGATCCATATTTCAATTCCACTCTTTTCCACTCATATATTTCTTTTAAAAAATTTAGGAGAGTACCACCACATTTTTCTGATGATTGTTTTATATTAATTCATAAAATCAATTATTACAAGTCTTCCAAATTTATATTCATTACTAATATTCTTTCCTTTATCTAGTTACTTTGCTTTTAGATATATTTTTTTAACTTCAGCTTGTCAATTTGTCAAAAAGAGTCTGCTGCTATAGTTTGGTTTTATACTGATTCTAATAAAAAGTATGGGAGGTCCAAGATGGTGGAATAGGGAACAGCAAGCTGCCACCCTTCTCCAGAAAGTGTGGGAAAGTAGGCAGGTTTACCTGTCAGAAGGGAAGCCATGGGACTGTGGCAGCAGTTGGAGAGGTTAGCTAGAGAGGGGAGGCCCAGTTGGCTGAGGGAAAGGGAACCCATAATAGATAGGGCACTCAACCCAGGTCAGAGGCTAGAGATGCTAGGGAAGGGACATGACTGGAAGACCAGCACTCAGGTGGCTCCCACAGTGACTTTAGTCCCCTGCCTCCAGGCAATAATGGGAGCATCCCAATACCCATCAGGCTTTTGAGGTGGGGATCTGTGGGGCAAAAATTGTGGGGATCTAGCAAAGAGCCAACTCAGAGGGACAGAGATGTAGGGGGAAGGGAGATAAGGTGGGTAGACCAGGAAAAATAGACACCAGCTGGCTCTGAAACAAGTTCATGGAGATGGGAAGGGGGAACTGAGCAGGCAGACTTCCACACCAATCCACCCAGGGAGTCAGAGGAAAGGGTCAGTGAGTGGCAGGCTGACAGGTGACTAAGGGCTCTTGAGGGTGGGAAGACTGGAGAGGTAAATGCCTAAACATTAAATGGCTAACTGGCCTGAGGTAAAAAATGGCAAGCAGAGGCAGAGGACTAGCTTTCAGAAGTCTTGAGAAGCCTAAACTAACTGGTGGAGCTGGTAGAGTTCAGTGGTTATACTCTTGCTTTACAAGGTCCTGGGTTCAGTACCTGGTACCTCCTTTTTGAAAAAAAGGCCTAACTAGCCTGAGTGATAAAGGGGGGTGGAGGCAGGTACCCCAGTGGCTTCAGGGAGGAGGAGTTGAAAGACAAGCAGCCTCAAGACAGGGAAATTGAAATACTTTTTAAAGGTTATTTTTCATTTTATTATATATTCTATATTACTTTCTCTACAACCCAGTATCTTAAGTGGGGAAGGCAGACTTGAAAGGAGATTTGTGAGGACTGCCTGCCTGATACCATTGCAAGTGGCCTGAGAGTGAAGACCATTTTTGGTTTTTTTTTTTTTGTAGTTGTTGCTTTTTTCTCTCCTATTCCTCTCTTTCTTTTTGGTTTATTTTTTTTCTTCCTTTCATTTTCTCCCTCCTCTGTTGCATTTATTTTGTTCCAACTTCTCCTATTATGTCCTCATTTTCTTTCTTATCTTTTCACCTTTTGGATCTTTTATTCTATCTTTTTTCCCTGTTTCAT
Source organism: Cabassous unicinctus (assembly GCA_029593785.1). NCBI lineage: Eukaryota > Metazoa > Chordata > Mammalia > Cingulata > Chlamyphoridae > Cabassous > Cabassous unicinctus. The sequence goes on from JAQZBX010000790.1 coordinate 41,129, forward strand.
TCTCCCTTTTTTATTCCACATTTTTGATTCTTAATCCTTTGATTTTTAATGATTTTCACTCTTATTATTATTTGTTTTCTCTCTTCCTGATTCTTGGTGAATTTTCCACCTTGTGTGTGTGTGGTTTTTAAAAAATTCTTTTTCTCTTCTTTTTTTCCTTTTCTATGGCCTTAATATTTTTGCAGAGGAACACAGACAACTAGAAGGATATAGAATAAGTGAAACCAAGTGTCAAAGAGGAGTTTGAAATAAAACAAAGCAATCCTTGAGAAGAAAGAAAAGCTAACTATCTGAATAAGGCCAACAAGATAAACAGATGCCCAGACACCAGAAATAAATTACAAACCATACTAAGAAACAGGAAGATATGGCCCAGTCTAACGAACAAACTAAAAAGAGATGAAGAGATGCAGAATGTGGAAGAAGTAATCAAGGATGCCCAAGCTAATATTATGAATCAACTTAATAAAGTGAAGGAAGAGAAAAAGGATATTAAGAAGCACTGGTGAAACAGAAGAAATCATAGGCATACATAAAAAGATAATTTATCTGATGGTGATGAATGGCACAATACAAGGAACAAAAAATATACTGGAAGCACATAACAGCAGATTTGAACAGACAGAGGAAAGAATTAGTGGCATTGAATATAATACATCTGAGATCACAGAGATCATATAAAAAGCTGGAAAAATTCAACAGGGACACAGGGAAATGAATGACAGCATAAAAGTCACAAACATATGCATTAAAGGCATCACAGAGGGAGAAGTGAAGGGAAAGGGGGCAGAAAGGAGTAATGGAAGAAATAATGGCTGAGAATTTAACTCTTTTGAGGGACATGGATGTACATATCCAAGAAGCACAGCACACTCCAAACTCTATAAATCCTAACAGGCCTTCCACAAAACATATACTTATCAAAATGTAAAATGTGCATGACAAACAGAGAATACTGAAAGCAGCAAGAGATAAGAGATTAATCACATACAAGGGATGCTCAATATGATTAAGCACTGATTCCTCATCTGAAACCTTGGAGACAAGAAGGCAATGGTATGATATAGTTAAGATGCAAAAAGAAAAACAAAAACCTGCCAGCCAAGAATTCTGTATCCAGCTAAGCTGGCATTCAAAAATGAGGAGAAATTCAAAATATTCACAGATAAACAGAAATTGAGAAAGTTTGTCAACAAGAAAAACTTCTTGACCTTCAAGAAATATTAAAGGGAGTTCTGCAGGTTGAAAAGTAAAAAAAGGAGAGAGAGGGTTGAGGGAGAGTGTAGAAAGCAAAATTAATAATAAAAATAACTAAAAGGAAATAAGGAGAAATAAGACAAAATATGACATATACAAACCTAAAGAAAAAATGACTATTATAAGTACTGCCTTTACAGTAATAACATTTAATGTTAATAAACTAAACACTCAAATCAATAGATGCAAAATTTTCTAAGAGGCAAGGAAGGACAGTATATATGAATAAAAAGATTTATCAAGAATAAAGAATAATCATAAACATTTATGCACCTAACCAGTGTGCTCCAAAATTCATGAGGCAAACATTGGGAAAAAAATAAGTGGATAGATAAATGCCTCTATGTGGGGGTTTTTAATACACAATTATCATCATTAGACAGAACATCTCAACAGAGGATCAATAAAGAAACAGATATACAGACTATTATACCCAAATCCAGCAGGATATATTTTATTCTCAAGTGCACCTGGATTATTCTCTGAGAGATCATATGCTAGGCCACAAAACAAGTATCAACAAATTCACAGGGATTGGAATTATACAAAGTACACAGACCACAACAAAATGAAGCTGGAAATTAATAAGGGCATAGAACCAGAATAGGCAAAAAGATATGGAAGTAAAACAACACACTCATAAATAATCAGTGGGTCAATGAGGAAATTGCAAATTAAATTGGTAACTACCTCCTTTTTTAAAAAACAGTGTAACTAGCCTGAGTGATAAAGGGGGTGGAAAATGAGGAAACAACATATCGAAACCTATGGGATGTAGCAAAAGCAGTGCGGGGAGGGGAATTTATAGTCAAAAATACTTATATTTAAAAAGAAGAAAGATTGCTTCCTGGCCTTTTGGCTAAGAACAAGTGTAAAAAAGAAAAAAGAGCTAAAATCAAACACCTAATGCATACCTGGAAGAACAGAAAAAGAAAAACCTACTCTCCATTTCATTGGACTCACCCAGGACATCTAACAAGGAGATGATGATGGACAATGACCATCTCAAGGAACAGAGAGAGTCTGCCACTTCAAGCAATGTAGTCCCATTCATCTGCCCCATGGCATCTAAGCCCCCTCTCACTTAGAGGTGGAGTGGGCATAACCATCCCAGAATCCTAAGGATTGGGGAATGAGCAATAGACTAGAGTAAACTTACTGTTATCCTACTATAGACTTATTGTGATTCTAGCAATGCAAAAACATTTATCATTTATGTGGAGAGTGACCATTGGAGGTTCTGAGGGGAGGGAGAGGGAAAAACAGGTGTAATTTGGGGGCATTTTCAGAACTCGAGAATTGTCCTGAATGACATTATAATGACAGATAGAGGCCATTATATATTCTGTAATAACTTAAAAAATGTGTGGGATAGAGTGTAAACTACAATTTAAACTATAATCCACACTTAATGGCAATTCTCCAAAATGTGTTCATCAATTGTAACAAATACATCACAATAATTAAGGATGTTGTTAATGTGGGAAAATGTGGGAGAGCTAGGGAGAGGGGCATATGGGAATGCCTTATATTTTTATGTAATATTTATATAATTTAAGTATCTTTAAAAAATAAAATATATTTTAAAAAAAGAACAGCAAACTAATCCCAAAGAAGCAGAAAAAAGGAAATAACAAAGATGAGAATAGAACTAAGTGAAATTGAAATAAAAATCAATAGAAAATTTTAATATAACCAAAAGCTGGTTCTTTGAGAAGATTAATACAATTGAAAAGACCTTAGCTAAAATCATAAAGAAAAAAAGAGAGAGGATGCAAATACATAAAATAAAAAACAAGAGAGGGGATGTCACCAGTGATCCCATAGAAATAATGAGTATCTTAAGAGGATACTTTGAAAAATTGTATGTGAAAAAGATTGATAACTTAGATGATATGGACAAATTTCTAGAAACACACATGCAGCCTACATTGAAGAAAGAAGAAATTGATGAACTCAATAGACCAATCACAAGTAACGAGATTGAATTAGTCATCAACAATCTCCCAACTAAGAAAAGCCCAGGAACAGATGACTGCACAGGTGAATTCTACCAATCATTCTTGAAAGAATTAACACCAATCCTGCTTAAACTCTTCCAAAAATAGAAGTGAAGGGAACTTTACTTAAATCATCCTATTACGCCATCATCCTAATACCAAAGGCATATAAAGATGCCACAAGAAAAAAAAACAACTCCAGACTGATCTCTTTAATGAATCTGGATGCTAAAATTCTCAACAAAATACTTGCTAATCACATCCAACTACACATTAAATGAATTACACACTATGTTCAAGAGTGTTTCATCCCTGGTATGCAAGGGTTTTCAACATAAGGAAATAAATCAATGTTATACACCACATTAAGAAATCAAAAGAAAAATAATCATATCTATTGAAGCAGAAAAAGCATTTGAAGAAATCCAGCATCCTTTCTTTATTTAAAAAAAAACCAAAAACTTCATAGCATAAGATTAAAAGGAAAATTTCTCAACATTATAAAGGGCATATATGAAAAACCCATAGGTAACTTCATACTCAATGGTGAAAGGTTAAAAGCTTTCCTCCTAAGATCTGGAACAAGACAAGGGTACACACTCTCATCACTCTTATTTAACATTGTTTTAGTAGTACTTGCTGGAGCACTTTGGCAAGAAAAAGTAATAAAATTCTTCCAAATTTGAAAGGGAGAAGTCAAAATCTCACTTTTTGCAGATAACAAGATCCTGTACATAAAAGCTCTGAACAATCTACAACAGAAAATCTTGAGCTGATAAACAAGTTAAATAAAGTGTCAGGATATAAGATCAACAAGCAAAAATCAGTAGTATTTCTGTACAACAACAATGAGCAATCTGAGGAGGAAATCAAGAAAAAAAAAACCCACTTACAATAGCTACTAAAATAATAGAGTAGCTAGGAATAAACTTAACTGAAGATGTAAAGGACTTGTACACAGAAAATTACACAGCATTGTTAAAGGAAATCAAAGAAGATCTAAATAAATGGAAGAATATTCCATGCTCATGGATTGGAAGACTTAACATCATTAAGATGTCTATCCTACCCAAACTGATTTACAGATTTAACAGAATTCCAATAAAAATTACAACAGCATTTTTACTAAATTGGAAAAGTTAACTATAAAATTTATTTGGAATGGCAAGTGGCCCCAGATATACAGAAACATAATGAAAAAGAAAAAGAAAATTGGAGGAATCATACTACCTGACTTTAAAGCATACTACAAAACTACAGTGTTCAAAACAGCCTGGTATTGGCACAAGAATAGACATATTGACAAATGTAACCAAAGTGAAAATTCTGAAATAAATGTGAGGACATATATAGTCAACTGATATATGATAAGGCCACCTAGCCCACTCAACTGGATAAAATCGCCTCTTCAACCAATGGTGCTTGGAGAACTGGATAGCCATATCCAAAAGAATGAGAGAGGAACACCATCTCACACTTTATACAAAAATTAACTAAAGATGGAACAAAGATATGAATATAAAAGCCAAGATCAAAAAGCTCCTAGAATATAATGTCAGGAAGCATCTATAAGATACAATAGTAGGATATAGTTTCATAAATTTTATACACTAATTGTAAGCAATGAAAGAAAATAGAAAAATGGGACCTTTACATTATTAAAAAAAAAACAAAAAAAAACTTTTGCACTACAAAAAAGATTGTTAAGAAAGCAAAAAGCCAGCCTACACAATGGTGGAAAATATTTGGTAATCATTTATTTGATAAGGACCTAATATCTGGCATATATAAAGAAATCCTACATCTCAAAAATAATAAGATAGAAAACCCATTTTAAAAATGGGCAAGAGATTTTAATAGGCATTTTCCAAAGAAGAAATACAAATGGCTAAAAAGCACATGAAAATGTGCTCAGCATCACTAGGTGTAAGGGAAATGCATATCAAAACTACAATGAGATATCATCTTAATCTATTAGATTTGTAGCTATTAAAAAACAGAACTACAAATGTTGGAGATGATGTGGAGAAGAGGGAACACTTATTCACTGCTGGTGGAATGTAAAATTGTGCAGCCATTGTGGAGGACAGTTTGGCGGTTCCTCAGGAAGCTAAATATTCAACTGCCATACAATCCAGCAATCTCACTGCTCAGAAGAATTGAAAACAGGGACACAAACAGATATATGTGCACAAATGTTCATAATGGTATTATTAACTATTGTCAAAATTTGGAAGCAACCCAAGTTTCCATCAATAGATGAATGGATAAGCAAATTTTGATATATGCATACAATGGAATATTGCTCAGATGTATGAAGGAATGCAGTATTAACACATGGGACACCATGGATGCATCTTGAATACCTTATGTTGAGTGAAGTAAGCTAATCACTGAAGCATAACTATTACATGACCTCATTGATATGACTGAAGGAAATTGAGGAGACTCACAGAGCAAGAGTCTGGAAAATAGGTTAACAGGAGACAGAAAGTGAGCAAATGCTCAATATGTACAAAACTTATGATAAGGTGGAAGGGGGTGGTTGGGCAGTGGAAGGGGGTGATGCTGGTACAGGGATGTGAGGGGAAGTGATGGTGCTGGAATGTGCAGGGGAGTAGGGTGGAGGCATTATATTGTACTATCCATGGAACTAGAAAGAGGGCTGAAGGAAAATACACCTGAACTTTAGAGATTTTTAGGTCTGTGGTAAAAATACAGTGTTGGGAATGTTCTACTGGCAAATAATGCAGGGGTGGTTACTGGTAAATCAAGTTGAGTCTAGGGGATAAGTGGGATAGGGCACACTTGGGGCAGGCTTCTATGGAATATGAAAATGTTCATATTGTTAAAGTGTGTTATCTCAATTGGTGGAGACCTACCCAATAAACAAGACAATATTAAACTACCATTCGGGGAGTTCTGGTATGTCCTCAATTAGAGGGGCAAGAATCTTTCAAGAGCATAGGCAGTGCATAATAAAAGAAAACAGCAATACATCAAGCTGTCAGTATTACTGCATGTAAATATGAACTTATTCTTCAAAATTTTAAACTTAGTGGTTACCATAGGTTCCAAGGGGTAGAGGAGGGAAGAATAGAACAGATGAAAAATAGGGCATTGGAATTGTTTTGCATTTTCTTGGCAATGACTGATGCAGGCCATTATAAATTTTGTCAAAACATGTAAAAGTGTATGGTGCAAAATAATCCATAATTTAAACCATTGACCATGGTTAGTAGCAATGCTTCAATATTTTTTCATCAATTGTAACAAATGTACCATACTCACTGTGATGGTTAGGTTAATGTGTCAACTCGGCCGGGTAATTGTGTCCAGGTGTTTGGTTCAGCAAGCACTCGGCTAATTGTAATATAATAGTATTTATGGACTTCAATCACCAGTGTGTTTACTGCGTGGATGGCTGATTACATCTGCATCAATCTGGGAGATTACATCATCAATGGGTGATGCTTTTATCCAATCAGTTGAATGACTTAAAAGGGGAAGTGATTTCAACATTCAAAGGGAATTTCCCAGCTCATCCTTGGACAGGCAACATGTCCCAGAAACTCACCAAGGACCTTTCATCGGACTGTCATCAGAGCCCCTCATTTGCAGCCTGCCTGCGGAACCTGGACTTGTGCATTCCCACGGTCGGTCACGTGAGAGACTCTTTTAAAATCTCATATTATTGACAGATATCTCCTGTTGATTCTGTTTCCCGAGAGAACCCTGCTTGAGGAACAGAGTCTTAAATATGGGATGTCTGAGGTGGTTCTGGGAGTTTTGTAATTGGCTGTCTACTCTAATTGGACTCAGGGGTACTAACGACTCCCTTTCCAATAATGAGGTTGCTAACAGTCCATGGTTGAGCTGGCAATAGAGATATGCAAAAGAGCATCACTGGATTCCCCTACTTCCACACTTACAAGAAGCAAGGATCTGGGTGAGAGCGTTTTCAACACCCTAACAGACTTTTGTGGAGTAAAAAAATATAATGATGTTGGCTGGCTCCTCCTAGATACTCTGGATACAGTTACAAAAGAAAGAGATTAGCTAAAGTCTTTCAAATTTGAAACTTAAATACTGCATGGATGATATGAAAGTTTCTATGTATGCCTTGAAAGAAAATCTTGTCTCCTGTAGCCACAGACTTGAGATATCTGAGAATCAAACCCAGACTCTCATTGTACGAGTAGTAGAATTACAGAGGAAACTAAAATCTCAACCTTGCAGGGTTTCTGCAATTAAAGTGAAGGCATTGATTGGAAAGGAGTGGAACCCCGAGGATTGGGACGGAGACATATGGGATGATGATAATATTGGTGGGGACATTGGAATCCTAAATTCTGCTGAGACTTTACTAGATAAACCTGTGATGGCCTGCCCTGTGGAGACCACACATTGTCAACCTTGTATCATCCAGCCTCCAGCCTGACCCAGGGAGTCTGGTCTTCCTTCCAGCCCTGAGGTAGGTACAAGCCAAATGGAAGCCTGCACTGCCCAGCCTCTGGCCTGCCCCAGGGAGTCTGGACCTCCTCCCAGCCCTGAGGCAGGTACCAGCCTAACTCCAGCATCCACTGCCCAGCCTCCACCTTGCCCCAGAGAGTCTGAAACTCCTCCCAGGCACAAAGCAGGTACCAGCCAATCTCCAGCATGCACTGCCCAACTTCCAGTCTCCCCTGAGGAATCTGTCTTCTAACCCCTGCCTGAAGAGATTAATCCTGTCTCACCAGAAGAAAATGCAAAGGAATGCCCTCACTTCAGTAACCTGCAAGATATCTCTAATCCTTCTCCTTACCCACACCCCCCACCCCTCTTCTCTTCGTGACCCATTACTAGATTAAAATCACAACAAGCCCCTAAAGGTGAAATAAAAAGTGTGACCCATGAGGAAGTATGCTATACTTTGAAAGAACTGCATGAGTTTTCCAACTTATATAGACAGAAATCTGGGGAATATGTGTGGGAATGGATACTAAGGGTATGGGATAATGGTGGAAGGAATATAAAGTTGGATCAGGCTGAATTTATTGATATGGGCCCACTAAGCAGAAATTCTGGATTCAACGCTGTAGCTTGAGGGGTTAGAAAGGTCTCTAACAGTTTGTTTCGGTGGCTGACTGAAGCATGGACCAAAGGATAGCCTGGCATGTCTGAAATGCATGGACTCAGCAACATGGACTTCCCCTCACCAAGGCTGACTTGGCTATAGCCACTGCTGAATGCCCCATCTGCCAGCAGCAGAGACCCACACTCAGCCCCAGATATGGCACCATTCCTCGAGGTGACCAGCCTGCTACCTGGTGGCTGGTTGACTACACTGGGCCACTTCCACCATGGAAGGGGCAGCGATTTGTTTTAACTGGAATAGACACATACTCTGGCTATGGGTTTGCATTTCCCAGCATGCAATACTTCTTCCAAAACTACCATCCGTGAACTTACTGAATGTCTTATCTACTGCCGTGGCATTCCACACAGCATAGCTTCTGATCAAGGAACCGATTTCACAGCAAATGATGTGCAGGAATGGGCACATGCCCATGGAATTCACTGGTCTTACCATGTTCCCCATCACCCTGAAGCAGTTGGATTAATAGAAGTGTGGAATGGCCTTTTGAAGACTCAATTATGGCACCAACTAAATGGCAATATCTTGCAGGGCTGGGACAATGTTCTCAAGGAGGCTGTGTATGCTTTGAATCAGTATCCTCTCTATGGTGCTGTTTCTCCCATAGCCAAGATTCATGGGTCCAGGAATCAAGGGGTGGAAATGGGAGTGGCACCACTCACTATTACCCCTAGTGACCCACTAGGAAAATTTTTGCTTCCTGTCCCTGCAACCTTAAGCTCTGCTGGTCTACAGGCTTTAGTCCCAAATGCAGGAGTGCTGCCACCAGGGAACATAACAATGATTCCATTGACATGGAAGTTAAGACTGCCACCTGGCCACTTTGGGCTCCTCTTACCTGTGAATCAACAAGCAAAGAAGGGAATTACTGTACTGGCTGTGGTGATTGATCCTGACTATCAAGGGAAAATAGGACTACATCTACATAATGGGGGTAAAGAAGAGTGCCTGGAATGCAGGAGATCCTCTAGGGCGTCTCCTAGTCCTGCCATGCCCTGTATTTAAAGTCAATGGAAAATTGCAACAAACAAATTCCAGCAGGACTAACAATGGCCAAGAATCTTCAGGAATGAAATTTTGGGTTGCCTTACCAGGCAAAGAACCATGCCCAGCTGAGGTGCTTGCTGCGGGTAACGGGAATTTGAAATGGGTAGTGGAAGAAGGTAGTAATAAATATGAACTTCAACCACATGACCATTTACAAAAATGAGGACTGTAATAGTCATGAACCCTTCTTCCATGTTTCGTTATGAGTATGATTGCATATGTACACAAAACGGATTTCTTTGTTTTCTTCCCCAACCTTTTCCCCTATCATGAAAAGTTGTATTAATTCCACATCATAATATTTAAGGATGTCAAGTTTAAGAGTGACTATTACCCAAGGACGTGCACCCTGTTCTGTGGGAAATTAATGTGTTTCTGGTTGTGCACAGGGGAGTTGAACATTGTTAGACAGAAATATATATGTATGCTTGTCTGTTATTGTTTTCACTTAGAGACTAAGTATGGTTTAGGATAATGTGTATGACTGCTGAGTTGACAAGGGGTGGACTGTGATGGTTAGGCTAATGTGTCAACTTGGCCAGGTAATTGTGTCCAGGTGTTTGGTTCAGCAAGCACTGGGCTAATTGTAATACCAGAACATTTATGGACTTCAATTACCAGTGAGTTTACTGCATGGATGGCTGATTACATCTGCATCAATAAGGGAGATTACATCATCAATGGGTGGCACTTTTATCCAATCAGTTGAATAACTTAAACAGAGAAGTGATTTCAACATTCACAGAGAATTTCCCAGCTCGTCCTTGGACAGGCAACTTCTCCCAGAAACTCATCAAGGACCTTTCATCGGACTTTCATCGGAGCCCCTGGTTTGCATCCTGCCTGGGGAACATGGACTTGTGCATCCCCATGGTTGGTCGCATTAGAGACTCTTTTAAAATCTCATAATATTGACAGATATCTCCTGTTGATTCTGTTTCCTGAGAGAACCCTGACTAACACACTCATATAAGATGTTTTCAATAGGGGAAAATGTAAAAAAGGGTGGAGGTGGAGTATAGGGGAATCTCCTATATATTCTATTGGACATTTCTGTAACTGAAAGCTTCTTTGAAAATAAAGCAAAAAAAAATTGGACAATGGGGGTTCATACAGAAGAAATTGCCACTGTCCATAAAAGATAACATATGGTGATGAAATACATACCAACTGTTTTAGATATTTAAAAAAAAATTTACTATTTTTTATTTTTCATTTCTATTATTTTATTTTATTTTTACAATTTTCATTCATTTTTGGCCCTTTGTATTTGGGGAGGTTTTGGATTGCTGAAGGGTCACAACTGTAGCAGGGTATGATCATTGTTGTGGGGTGTCAGTGATGGGTGGATGTGTGGGGAGGGGTGCACCTGGAACATGACTTTACAGAATGTTAAGTTCAAATGGTCATGGGGTATTGCCTTGGTGGGTGAAGACCTACACAATAAGTGAAAGAATATTGAATTCCCATTCTGGGAAGGCCTGCTACATTCTCTAATAGAGGGGCAAGAATCCCCCAATTACATGGGCTTGCCTATTGAAAGAAGACAGAATACACCAGGCCCTTGACATTGATGGCTGTACTTATGAACCTTGTTCTTGTGTATTAAAACTTGGCTTAGTGTTATTTATTGCCTAAGAGTTACTTCCTAAAAGCCTCCTTGTTGCTCAAACGTGGCCCCTCTCTAAGCCAAACTCATCATATAAACTATCTTCTACTGGCATGGGACATGAGTTCTGGAGATGAGCTTCACTGTCACTGAGGGATTATTACCAAGTACAGACTAGTGATGTATTTGGAAAAATACCTTGACCAAAAGGGGAAAATATGAAATACGGATGAATTTTTATGGCTAAGAGATAATTGAGAGGGGATGTCATACCAGAGGTTGCGCTTATGCACGCCTCAGGAGGATCTCATTGACTGCCACAGTAAACAGTCCCTCAAACAGGAGGGCTCCTCTTGCCTCTTGAGACATCTACACACTATAAGCAGGACAGATCATCTCAGGAATTAGGCACCCCGTCAGTGGACCTTACTTTGGAATATATGTTCCCTGATGTAACAGAGTTTGACACATTTATAATTTCCCTACACATGCCTATTCTGCCCCTTTTATTTGAAACTATAATTAACATTATAATCATTAAGTATATGTATAAGAGACATAAATATTTGGTGTGTTCATATGGTCATTGAACCCTGAATCTCCCCAGAGTTGCAACACCCACTCTAAAGTTCATCAGACTTGCCCAGGACAACTAACAAAAAGATGATGATGGACAGTACCCATCCTCAAAAAACAGAGCATATCTACAACTGCAAGCAAGGCAGTTCCATCCTTCTGCCCCATGGGATCTAATCCCCTCTTAATCAGAAACAGAGTGGGCATCACCATTCCAAAATCCTCAATATTACCCAAGGAATAAACAAACATAAAGCAGGAATGCAACTATGGACTAAAGTAGACATTATTTTTCTAGCAATGGAAGAATTTTTATGGTTGATATAAAGGCAGTGGTCACCAGAGTTTCTGAGGAGAGGGAGAGAGAAAAATAGGTGTAACATGGGGTGTTTTGGGGACATTAGAATTGTTCTGAATTACATTGCAATGATGAATAGAGCCATTATACATTTTGTTAAAATCTACAAATATGTGCAGTTGAAAGTGTAGATTTTAATTTAAACTATTGAGTATGGTTAGTAGCAATGCTTCAATATGTGTTCATCAACTTGTAACAAATGTACCACACTAATCAAAGATGTTGTTAATGAGGAAAAGTGTTGGAGGGGAACAGGGTGGAGTATATGTGAAAAAAACTATATTTTGTTGTTTAATTTAGGTAATCTAAAACAATTTTAAATGAAAAAGAATAAAAAATAAAAAAATTAACAATGTGATTAATATGCAAATATTAAAAAGCAAGCAGTAAGCATATCTGTAACTATATTGGAAAATTTGTGAGGAATAGGTTAAGCAAAAAATAAGAAAGTAAAACATAGTATGGTAAGATCTCAGTTATGTCAAATGTGTTTTTTTGCACTTATATGTCACAACTCTGTTGATGTTCTAGAACTAGGTCTGTGAAGATGGTGCCGCAGACGAGAAAAGATGAGAAAGAAATAACTGGGATCAGGGGACTCTCCATCCAAAGGGAGGAGAGTGATGCTGCATAAAACATCATGGCTTTTATTTAGCTTTAGGATAAAGAAAATATGTGTATGCATGTGCAAGGGTAATAGATACATGACAATTTACACTTTACTAAAGTCAGCAAGTTTTTAGGTTTAGTAGTTCAGTTCTCTTTACATTCTTGCATGTAGCAGACCTTGTAAATCATTGTCTGACATATACCAGACACTCTCTTTGAAGCACAGAATATTTCTCCACCAGGCTCCTACCAGATCTTATCTCAATGTCTTGAGGCTAGAGATGCCTGTCTTCTACACACCAAGGCGGCCTGCTTTCTGTCAGTTGTCATGGCCTTTAATTGAACTCCATCACAACTCCATAGTGAAATGACATATAAAGAAAATAGAGAAAAATAATAATTTCTCCTTGGAAAGGAAATTTTGTTTAAGGGACAAAAAGAGGAAATTTATCTCTCTACATTTTCTGATAAGCTGGGTATATTTTTTTGATGGTGGAAGAAATTATATTCTTCTGATTTAAAAAAATACAACATTTTAATAATTATGAAAAACATCACTTATCTGATCAGATTTTTCCAGATATGATTTCATGAATTTAATTTGTTCTATTTCTTGATGAACATAAAGTTTCAAAACAAACAATTGAGGGAAGAGAATAACAAGTGTTCCACAATAATTCAAGGTGTTGGTGTTGGTGTTGGGGTGATAAATGGGAATTCTGCATGTTATGCATGGTTGTTTTGTAAGAACATAACTTCTCCAATAATAAAAGAAGAAAGGCAAAGAAAGAAAAAATAATTTTAAAAAACCACAATGAGATGCCACTTCAAATATACTAGGATGGGGAAGTGGGTGTGGCTCAATGGATAGAGCTCCCGTTTACCATATGGGAGGCCCTGGGTTCGCTTCCTGGGGCCTCCTTGTGAGGGCAGGCTGGCCGGCCCGCGCTGCGCGGTAGGCTGATGCAGCAAGACCTCACAGCAAGGGGGAGATAAGCAGACACGGAAGAAAGACACAGTGAATGGACACAGTAAAACACAAGCAGCAAGGGGGGGATAAATAAATAAATCTTTAAAAAAAAATACACTAGGATGGCTATAACAAAAATAAACTATTATTGATGAGATTGGACTTATAGCTGGAAACCTAATGGGTAGAAAAATTATCTATTATCTATTTATTAGCACTTCAAACCCTCAGTATACAGGATGACATCATTTTCAAGGAAATGAACTCCTCTTCAGTACTCTTGGCCAATACACTTAATTAATTGTTATTTAATTAAGCAATTTGTAGCCTTACATGTAATTCCAGGCCCATAAAATTGTCCTTTCAACCTCTGTTTTCCAGTGGAGAGAAGACTTTACTCGGCAAAGTTGCAAAAGATTGCTAGAGGCAGCCAGAGCAATAGAAGGCATATTCATCCCTTTGGACAAATAACCCATCTCTCCAAGGTATTACTCCTTCTTGGGAGAGACCTTTATCAGCCTCATTGTCTTTAAGTTCCACCGCAATTTACTGAATTCACCTCTGAAATGAAAGAGGATATGTTTTTCTTAGGTAAGCAAATTTCCCAAATGTGTAGGCATCCCACTTTAAGCTTCTCTTTGCTACTACCCTGTTCAGACCAGGTCCCTTGAAACATCTGCTTAATTCCATTTTCTTTAAGAAAAATAAAATGATGCTAATTTTGTTTTTTATATCCATGGCCATCACAGGCCCTATTGAAGGAAATAATTTTTTCAAGTCATCATGTTTCTGAACAATTAAACCAGAATAAATGAAATTTGTGATGCATCTAGCATATTATTGAGTATTCAAAGTTAGTTACTCTATTATCTGATTAACTTGAAGTTTATTTTAAATTGTCAGTGATCCAGTTATGATCTTGAACATGTTGAAGCTGTATTTAATTGTCATAAGCACTATCGTTCTCTCAGAAAAAGTTTTCAAAATGAATCTACATCAGACCCCTCCAAATCTAACTCCAATTACTTCTCCTGTAATAGACTAAAGTAGAAAAAGACATGATAACTGAAATTCTTAATATTGTTTCTCCAAATGTATCAATAAAGCAGTTCCTGGGTAACTAAAGCTGAACCAAAATATCATTAACAATAACTAACTTCTCTATTTTAATAAACATTCCTACTACATTTCACCTATTAGAACAAAGACAGAAGAATCCCTCATTTATGCACTGCTGAGGTAATTTTTTTTTTCATTTTATGCATAAATTGTAGACTATGATAAATTTTTCTACCCTATTCCTAATGGCTTAATAAAATTTACTTTGCAGGAATAAAGAATTTATAATTTGCAACATAGGATTTGTTCTGGAGTATGGAGGGGGCTACTCTGATGTTCTTGAATATGTTCCTTAGAATAACAAAGACCAATTGGTAGAATGAATAGAAAAAGGAAGATTCTAAGATGATAATTGAATGAGGAAATTATCACCTGTCTTACATGTCCATAGCCAAGAATCAGCAAGCCTGAGAAATTTATCAACATGACCCTCATAACAGAATTCTTGCTCAAGGGTTTCCCTGATGACTGGTTGCTACAGAAACAATATGCCACACTCTTCTTCCTCATTTACCTGGCAGCACTCATGGGGAATCTCCTCACTATCACCTTCACTACCATTGACCAGCATCTCCAAGTTCCCATGCATTTCTTCTTGAAGAATTTGTCCTTTATTGATATCTGCTGTATCTCTGTCACTGTGCCCAAATCCATCATGAACTTGCTGACAAACAGACATTCCATCTCCTTCCAAGGATGTGCTTCACAGATTTTTCTTTTTCCTTTTATTGGTAGGACAGAATATGCCCTTCTTATAGTGATGTCCTATGACGGCTCTGCTGCCATCTGCCATCCTTTGAACTATGAGGCCATTATGAATAGACATTCTTGTGTGCAGATAGTGACAGCTATGAATCCATTCATGTAGCAGATATATTCTCTGTCAGTTTCTATGGGTCTAACATAGTGCATCAGTTCTTCTGTGATATTCCATCATTGCTTATACTTACCTGTTATGGAGAAAATAATTAGGAATATGCTTTTATTATTGCTAGCTGTCATTTTTATTTTGTACGTTTCATTTTAATGATTGTTTCTTATGTTCACATTTTCTCCACTGTTCTGAGGATTCCCTTCACTCAAGGCAGGTTTAAAACTTTCTCCACCTGCATGCCCCAACTCATTGTAGTGACCTTGTTCCTGTTCTCTGGATTCATTGCATACTTAGGTTCCACCTCAAAATCCCCATCATCACTAAACCTTTTTATATCTGTTTTATATGCTTTATTTCCTCCCACCCTGAATCCTGTCATTTACAGCCTGAGAAACAGGGACATGAAGGTGACCTTTGTCAAAATGTGTGGTGGAATAATGGCCTCAAAAATGTAAATGTCTAAAATATTCATGAATCCATTAAGTACAATAGCATACTTAATTATTTGTATCTACTCATTTATTTTTAAATTATAATCTATTTATGATTCCATTTTTGCTGATACATAGGATTCTGCATTTTATAATGTCAAATGTGTCTGAATTTTTATGAGAGCCTTGGCAACTTCCAATCCAGTGGTAATTTTCAAAGGGTTATGTTCATTTCAACAGGCCATAGGTTTGTGGATTATTGTTCAATTCTCATTCATCTTCACCAACACCATTCTCTTTCTTACCTGGGACAATTTATAATAATTTCAAAATTAATAGTTTATTTCAATTACTGAGAGTGCTGTTTCCCATTTTATTCTTGCAGTAATTAAATTGAAAATGAATATTCTAAGTCTGAGATCCTTTTATCTTTCCATTTTTATAATGTTGAGTATTTTTATAAGCTATGAGAACTGAGTTCTTTAAAAAAAATTCCTCTACTGTGGCCTTGGAAATAATATATTCCAAAAATAATAAATTCCAATAATTTATGAGAATAATATATTTTTAGCAAAAGTTCCCCATCATGTAATTACATTATGACAGTTTTAGGAGTCAAATAACATAGTTTTCATTGCACATTAATTAATAGTATATTATGATCATATTTCCAGAAAGAGCAATATTATGAAAAATCCACATTTATTTCATCCTCAGATTTCAGATTTCCATATTTTAACCTTTATATAAATAAAATAAACTTAAACAAATTGATTAATAAATTAAATCTACTACCAACTTGTTCTAAATTTAAATATGATTCTTTTAAATTTAAACATCCTAGTTTCAATTTACCCTTCTAACCTTGGTTTTACTTTTTCTCAATCTAAATTTATTTCTAATTTCCTTCTAAATTTTGATGTATTTTCATGGAAATCAATTTCCCTTTCAATTATATTAGTCTTGTGTCTTGCTTCAGCTCCCACACCACTAACGAGATCAATAATATTCCTTGTGTTGTTACTACTCCCTGTCTTACTGTTCTGTTTCTCTCCTCTCAGCTCTCAAACATGTTTCCAGGAATAAATTCCTCAAGTAAACTAACTGTGCATAGGCCTTTTCTTAGGTTGAACTTTAGGGAAAGACAAACTAAAGCATTGTCAGTAAAATTTCTTAGAAAATAAAATTTTTCACCCTGTAATGTTATTTTAACTATGTACATTAAATTTATATATAACATATTGTTTGAAATAGATTTATACTATTATAGTGATTATAAGTATGTAAATAATAAAATCTTCTCAATTATATAAATTCTAATATTTCAAGATATTTAATTTCTATGAAAATGTCTATTTTAATCTATATAAACATTTTAAATCCCTTGATAACAAGTGCAAATTGACTTCCTGTAGCCTCCCACTACTTTACCCTGGCTGTTGTGAGGAAGTATATCTCATCTCTACAACAACATAGAGAACAACATTGTTAAAATTTGAAGTTATTTGATGACTAAAAATTGGTGTCTGTTGTTTTATGCTTGCAATTTTTCATTGCTAGTGAATGTGGAGATATTTCACATGTTTATTTGTCACTTGAAATCTTCTGAGAATATGTATCTGTGCCATTCTTATGGAATAACTCTCAACTATGCAGAAAAGCTCTATCAACTGGTGATTTTCTTTCAAAATTTTAACTGGCATGTAATTTTGGCAAGCACTTCTCTTATTGCTTCACACTATCTCTTGTGAAAAGAGGAATGTAGAGCCTGTGAAAGAACATAATGATAATTTGGAGTGTCAATGACATCAAATTGAATCCTGGTTATGAAACAAAACTCCAATATTAAAGAGGAAAGACAGAAAACTGAGATTAGTATAAAGTAATGTCTGAAAACTGGCTGGATAAGTTTGATACTCCATCTCTATGAAAACAATGGTGAAGCTAGCAAAGAAAAATATTTTAAATGATGATCCTCAAATATTGTATTGCATGATACACTGTGACCCTTAATTTGCGATATTGGATTCTGCTGAATTTTGTCCCCTCCCGTCATCTCAAAATTAAAGTTCAACATCTTTGCTCATCAAAAAAATACAAATTGAAACCCAAATTATCATATCAATATACAGTATTCTCATGGTAATTTTATGAATAATAGATATGAATGGAAACAATGGAAATTTCAAGCAATAATAAAATGAATTAATTGCAGTGTATTCATAAAATGGAAACATATACAGCAAAGAAAATGAGAAAAATATGTCTACACATTAATCATATAAATGCATTACTTATATACTGTTGGAATGAAGAAAAACCAAAAAGAAAAAGCATTAAAGGATATACTTTCATTTTTCTACTTCCTACAAAAAGGTAAAACTTTTCTGGGATGAAAATGTCAGCAAACACTTATAATTGGTGTAAGGCATTGGTGATAGATCACAACCATCCATTTTTGTATTCCTTAAGTCTATTTGATTTCTTCCTTCAGTTTTGAATCATTGCTTTCTCATAATTTCATCGTTGCAAATAAACATTAAATTGTATCCCTTCCTAGTACTAGCGAATTAGGACCTGAGTTCCTTCCGACTAGTACACATCAAATCACCTATGATGGCACATCAATTTTTTTTCTTTTAGCCTTTTTATTAGTGTGTTTTTCCTCCACCCAGCCTGGTCCTGCATACAAAGAGGCTACAAATGGTAAAAATAAACTGATTTAAAGTCCTGGAAATGCATGCAAATTAAAATTCCCTAAAGTACACAATTAGTTCCAAGTGTTAAGGTCTGATTTTTATTTAGCAGGGACCATGGTGCTGCTGGGATTCCAGCTGTGTCTATCATGGTGGTGGGCACAAGGTATCCATGAAAGATCAGGAGAGAAAGCTAGACCTTGCATTAAGGAGCAGAGGGGATCAGGGAAAAACACTGAATTTGCAATTGATAGATGACTGTATTCAGTGCTCTGTCCGCATCTTTGCATGAGAAATAATATTTTCCTGTAATATCCTTTTGTATAAGTAAGTAATTAAATAAATGTTTAAATGGTCTTTGTGCCTTTAGATATTTTATGATCAAAATGACTAGCTCTTTACCATACTGAGTAGTGGGACACAATTATGTAAGATGGATATTCTTAACTTTGTGCACTCCAGGTAAAAGTTAGTATTATTTCCTTCTAACAGTGTGTGTTTTCATATTGGATGCAAAGAAAAATAGCAAGTTAAAAGTAAATATATTGCTTTTGATCAGAAAAGCAATTTGTTAAAATAATTAGTAAGATTTAGTAGACATTTTTCTAAAGGAGATATGCAAATGGCCTTTACACACATAAAAAATGCTCTACATCATTACCTATTTGCAACATGCAAGTCTAAACCACAATGAGATGCCACTTCATACCTTCAAAGATGGCTATTAATTTAAAAATCATGTAACATAACAAGTGTTGGAGAAGATTAAGAGGCATTGGAAATCTAGTGCATTGTTAGTGGGAACATAAAATGGTGCAGCCACTGTGGAAAGCAATATGGTGAGTCCTCAAAAGCTAAATATAGAACTACCATTTGGCCTAGCAACCGCTCTTCTAGGTATATATACAAAGAGAGTGAAAACAAAGTTGGAGATGCATAGACCAGTGTTTATAGCAGGATTATTCAAAATAGTGAAAACCTGGAAGAAACACAAATGTCCACCAACAAATTCCAGAGTAAACAAAATGTAGTAGCTGCACTCACTGGAATATTATTGCAGTATAAACAAAATGAATTATGAGACATAATGCAACATGGGAGAACCTTGAAACATTATGCTCCATGAAACAAGATACACAAGTGCAAAAATTGTATGATATCACTTATAAAAGATGACTAGAAATAGCAAATTCACAGAGATAGAAAGCAGATTGGAGTCTACTAGGTGAAGTGGGGAAGGAGGAAAGGGGAGTGTTTGTTTTTAAAAATAAAAATAAAATTACAAGAATAGTCTTCAACAAATGTTGACAGGACAACTAGATATCCACTTTCAAAACAATAAAGTTGGACTTCTAGCTCACACCATATACAAAAATTAACTCAAAATCAATCAAAAGTCTTATGTAAACAGCTCTATGATTCAGTAGAAAACATAGAGTAAATATGACCTTGAATTAAAAATGAAAGCTTATGTGTGTTATTTAGAGTTTATCCTTATGTGGGTACTGAAAATATTTCTGCAGCTATTATGGCTTTCTAAGTGAAGATGCTCTACATCCTGTGATGTAGAATATACAAAGCCATGATAAGAAACACATAAACTTCTTTGGTGAATGAAACCAGCACCTAGAATATAATTTTTGCATTACGTCCTGTGTAATGCAAATCAAATCTGGTGTAATGCAAAGCTAATCCTGTGCATTAGCTGTGGTACAAACTCAGACATCTCTCATATGTTCACACTGAAAATTAATTAATTAAAAAAATAGCATTAGTATAAAGAAAAATTCAAAGTTGCATAAAGGGATATTTGGAGATAATATGCTATCTAATGGCAAAACTAATATTTAAAACATATATATATATATAATAGTTCTTTGAAAATTTTAAGTAACTTTATAAAAATCTTATTAAAATTATATTGATATGCCCATAATGATTCTAAGCAGTATATGGATTTTGAAGAGAATGAATCAAATGAATATTTAAAATAAGAATCATGTATAGTAATAATATTACAATTCACAATTCAATTGCCATAGATTGAAAATCACTAAAAGACACTTACTTAATAAATATTGCTGAGCAATTTGATTAATGTGTCCTAGGCACATAAAACTTAATGTTCCTAAAATAAAAACAGATAAAATTCCAATATTTTATTTTTTATTATAAAAATATATACAATATAAAATTCATTTAAACATTTTTAGTATATATTTATTATAGAAGTTGAGAAATTACAAAACAATCATGAACATATGTAGAATTCCCAGACAACCCTTCACAAACACACCACACTGCTGTGGAACATTTTTTACAGATTATGAAATAATATCATCAGACTGTTACCATTGTGATCCATAGCATACATTTGGCATATTTTTCCATATCTCCCCTATTATTAACACGGTACATCTTTGGCATTGATGCAAGACTATTATAATATTTCTGTTAACTACAGTCCACTGATTATATTAATTTTATTTTACCCATGACTCTCCCCCTTTCCACCAACCTGCAATAGCGATGTAAGTCATTTCTAGCTAGGAAATTCCTGCATTTTTACTATTAACCACAATTCTCATCCACCTCTGAGTTCACTGTGTTATTCAGTCCCTAGATTATAATCTAGCTTTCTTTCAATTGACATTTACAGTCCTAGACCACCCTTTTCAGCACAATCCCATCGAGTATAGGTTATTAGGAGATAAGAGGAGGGCTGTGAAGGAGTACTGATCCTTAATGTACATAGAAGATTTAATTGACTTTACTGTAAATGTGTAGAACAATTTTAATTTTGCAAATAATTTGCAATAATTACATTTGTAATGTGTAATCATCATCATCCATTAACAAAACTTTTTCATCCACCAAAACAGAAACTTTGTACCAACTAAGAAATATATGGCCCACTTTTCCTCCACCCTTTAGCACATGAAACCTTTAATCAATTTTCTTTTTCTATGAATTGGCTTATTTTGCATATTACATTTAAGTGGAATCATACAATATTTCTCTTTTTGTGTCTGGCTTATCTCACTCTGCATAATGTTTTTAAGGTATATTATTCAGTAATAAAGATGATAAAATCTGCAATGTAGGTAAACCTTGAAAAGTCAAGAAAAATGAAGGAAAGAAAAATAAATTTATAAGAAGACCATAAGCATAATATTGTTCAGTACCTTCCAGCATAAAAATAATGCAAAAATAATAAACAAGAAAAGGCATGTATGTTATTTATGTAAAGAACAATAATTATATTCAAAATGGCTGTATATTTAATTGTTATGATAGTCTATATTAAAAATTATGTTTTTTTCTACAGGGGAACACTACTTGCTTTTCAATATTTCCTTACCTTCCTTTCTGTCATGGTCTACTACAAAAGGTAGAAGCAATTTTACTTTCTAAATTCCATTTTTCAGACCTCCTTTAAAGACAAACATAGATCACTTTAGGTCATGTCTTACAGGTTATGTAATATTTTCTGACCTTTTTCTGGAGAACTAATACTCTCTTTAATGCAACATCATCAGCTGCATGGTTAATTTTAATGAAAATAGCATTTGTTTATGGAGGCTCATTTTGTCTATTTTTTATATGTCTGCATGTGTATAATTTTTATTAAATTTATCTTCTCCTTTTTTGTGCTTTGTGTTATTTGGACACAGTACATGTATATTCTCTCAATGACTAATTATTCCAGATTTTTGGAAACAAACTTGTCTGCGTTGGGTGCTGCTACATGTGAGGGTTCCACCATGAGCACTTTATCATTCAGGTGTGGAAATAGCTGAGATCTACTTAGATCCTGAAAACAGTAGCAAATCTTGGTGTCTTCAGGTTTATTTTTGACATGGCTTCCCTTCCTCATTTAGAGAGTATATGTCGTGCATCCTTTAAAGCCAACATGGGTTTCAAGTTTCATGAATGACATTTCTCCCATTTAAATTTCTATCAGAGGGTATTTTCCAGTATTAATTCTAAAACTATTCAGTACAATTTTCTGGGTAGTGCTGGATGAGTAACAATCTTACTGGTCAACAATTCCTGTTTCTGGATTATTTGGATTATCAAAGTGTTAAACAGCAGTACTACAAAAGTATTTGTGGTACTTCTGAATAAAAAACTAAAGGGTTATCACATGAAAATATGGAGGCTCTATGAATGAAACAACAAAATCTGGTGATAATATGTAAATAAATATTTTGAATAATTTAGGGAAATAAATTTTCCCAATTTGTAGATTTAATGCATTTGAATTTGTATCAAATATGAATGCCATCATTTGTTCTTATGGTGCTGAATCTTATCTAAAATCTGAAAAAAAACAAAGAAATTTTCTAGTAATTGCTGAAATAATTGACTTGCTCATGCATAATTTGATATATGAAAAATATATAATAATATTATATTTAATAAAAGAAAGGACTACTCAATAACTGGTGTTGACCAAATAATTTATTTTAGGAACAGTGAAATATACTTGAGTCCATAGATGTCCCTTAAAATGCAAGAGTAATTGAAAAAATAAAAGGCCATGAAACAAATAAAAGTACAATGAGACGAAAAGTTACAGTGATATTTTCCTAATTTTATTATGAAACATAGCTTTCTAGGAAAATGTTAAATAACAACAATGAAGAGTATACATTTTATATCACACAAATAAAAATATCTACATAATTAAAACATAAATAAATGAAAGAACACTTGACCTACTGAGAAAAATATTTCCAATTTTTACTTATGATGTATCACTAATACAGCTAGTAAGCAAATAGGTAACAGGAGTGGGCATCCTATAAATCATGGATTTCATTGTCAGCTGGGCGTCAGGGAAGGTACATACAGGCAATGTGAGAAGACTGAAAAATAGTCTGGAAAATTGGATATAAAATGTCACTGGAATTTTAGGGACCATTTAAATATAACCACTTTTCCTCTTCTGGGTTCACATATATAGAGAGCACTTCAGAAATCAGATGCATGAAGAGGAAAATGTCAGTCTTATTGCTTATGATGTATAAGGTAAAAGGCCTGGATTTGACCAGTTGGCACTCTCAATGAACTAGCACAGATATGAGAAAACAGGGTGAAGCTATGCCTGGGTCTAAAGAACAGATAAAACAGACAGCAGATTACTGTTAAGAGAGAATAAATGAACCTCTCCAATAGTTTCCTACTGTTTCCATAACAAAGAACTATAAACTAGATGATTTTAAACAATGGAAACTTATTCACTTACAGTTCTGGATGCTCAAAATTCTAAATCAAGGTGTTGGCAGGGTCATGCTGTCTCTGGTATCTGGGAGAGGATCCTTCCCTGTGTTTTCCCAGTTTCTAGTGTTCACTGGCAATCTGTTTCCCTTGGCCTGAGGCAGCACAACTCTAAATTCTGCCTGTCTTCACATAGCTTTCTTCCTTCTGTGCCTGTTTCTGTGTCTTCACCTCTTCTAGTAAGAACATCAATGTTAGGAGGTTCCACCCAAGTCTATTATGACTTCATCTTAACATGATTATATCTACAAATAATGCTTTGCCAAATAACATCATATTCATTAGAACTGGGGTAAGGATGTCAACATACTTTTTGTGGTCCAGAAATCAACTGTAATATGCACTTAGTCCTCATAGCTTGTATTACTTCAGCTGAAGGAAAAAAATCAGAGCAAGATGCCAGCAGAGTAAGAAGCTCCAAGAGTTAGCTCATCCTACAGGGTAGTTAGTAACCATGCAGAGCTACCTAAAACACCTGTTTGGGGGGCCCAGGAGGTGAAGACAGCTTTCTGTAACATCTTTGAATGAATGGAAGGAGGAGACAGCCCATCTGCAGTGAAGATTTGTGAGTAAAGCACTCCATGCTACAGATGCTGGTGCCCATCATCCTCCACTGGTGGCACAAGGCCCCTCAGGAAATATTCAGAGGCTGGAGTTGGAAGCTACATTTCCTGAAAATGGGGGAGGAAGAGATGATCAGGCACTGACTTCACCTACTGATTAGTCAATTAAGCTGGCTAAAGTATGATCCTAAGAACAGCTAAAGTTTGAACATGTCCAATTCAGAATGAGTCCAGTAAACATGATTTTAACTTCCCCTGCAACTTGAAGGGAAGCAGGACTGCTTGAAATTCACAATGAATGTAAGGAATGGCTTCTTTCTACCCAGGTCACATTGCAGCCCTAGCCTAGGCTCCTGTCTCACCTCCAGCAGGTAGGAAGCTGGGTGGACCAGCACTGTTCTCTCTGGACAACTTAAGGCAATTTGGGCCAGCACAGATTAGATAGTTGGACACCTGGGACTCCATTCCCACTCCCTGGTAAGGTAGGCATGGAGCTGTGATTCCTTGATTTCTCTGGAAAACTGCAGGTGATTTCAGCCTGCACAGACTGTTTTTTTTGAGTGCCTTCAAATACATCCCCTGCCCACCCCAGGATAGGAGGGGGCTGGTATTTCTTCAGTCCCTCTGGGCAACTGCAGGCATTTTCAACATGCACAGATTGGATACAAGCTACCTGTAGCTCTATCCACACCCTTTCAATAGGATAGGAGTGGAGATGTGTTCTCTCAGCCTCTCTGGGCAACTGAAGGTGCTCTTGGCCTGCATGATCTGGACTGTTGGGTTCCTGAGGTTATATACCCAATGCCTATAGGACTAGAGGGGGATGGTATCTTCCCAGACTCTCTGGGCAACTGCAGGTTCTTTTAGCCCACACAGACTGAATAGTCAGACACTTGTGGCTCCATCCACATACCCCAATATGATAGGAGGGGAGCTGTGCTCCTTTAGTCTTTCTGGGCAATGGCAGGCAATTGCAGCCTGCATGGACTGGACTGTTGGGTGCCTGTGGATCCACCCCCATCCCCCAATAGGATAGGAGGGGCCTGATACATCCTCAGCCTCTCTGGGCAGCTGCAGGCACTCTCAGCCTGCGTGGACTGGACTGTTGGGAGCCTATGGTTCCATTCCTACCCCATAAAGGGCAGAAAGGACAGTTTTCCCTCAGCCTTTCAGGGCAACTGCAGGTAATTTAGTCCCACACAAATTAGATTGTTGGACACTCCAGAGGGTCCACCCTCACCTTGGCAGGGGAGGAAGTGGGGCAGTGCTATGTTTGTCTACCTGGGCAACCCCAGTCAGTTTTGACCCACATGGCTTAGTTTGCTGCCCACACCTGCCGTTCCATATCCATCCCAGGTAAGGGTGGAATAGTTGTGAAACTTTATCAGTCTCTCTGGGCAACTAATACAGTCTTGGTCTGCATGGATTCAATTACTAAACATGGTCATGGCTCCATCCCTACCCTTGGCAAAGAAGAAAGTTGGGAGAAGATTCCTGGAGCAATGCAGGCAGCATCAGCCTACAAAGCTTACAACATCAACTATACCTTCAGCTCCTACTATACAAGCAGCAAGGGGGAAGGGGCAAGAAAGTCATAAATGAAAAAGAAAACTGCACACAGAATAAATACACATATAAGCCAGATACCAAGACACCAACAAAATATTACAATCCATATCAAGAAAGAGAAAGATATGGCCCAGTCAAAGAAACAAGATAAGCTTCCATATGATATAAAGAAAGGGGTTGAAACAACTAATCATAATGTTCAAATAAATCTGAATAAATTCAATGAGATGGCTAAAGAGATTAAGGATATTAAGAAGACACTAGGTGATCACAAAATTGAGAAAGCACACATAGAAAATAGCAGAACTTGGAATGAAAGGCACAGTAAATGAAATTTAAAATACACTGGAGGCATATAAAGCTGATTTGAAGAGGCAGCAGGTAGTATCACTGAGCTCAAAGACATGGCCTCTTAAAGTGAACAAACAAAAAAACATATAAAGAAAAGAATGGAATAAAATGAACAGATCTCAGGGAAACAAATGACAGCAAGAGATGTGCAAACTTATGTGTCATAAGTGTCCCAGAAGGAGAAGAGAAGGGAAATGGGGCAGAAGGAATATTAGAAGAAATATTGGTAGAAAATTTCCCAACCTTATTGAAGTATATAGATATATGTGTACAAGAAGGACAACATACTCCCATCTGAATAAATCCAGATAGACCTACTCTGAGACACTTACTAATCAGAATGTTGAATTCCAAAGACAAAGAAAGAATTCTGAGACCAGCAAGAGAAAAGTAGTGCATCACATATAAGGGATGCCAGAAGAGAGTGGTATGAAATATTTAAGATACTGCAAGACAAAAACTGCCAGCCAAGAATCTGATATACAGCAAGATTGTCTTTGGCATGGGAAGCATAGAGAGATTGAGAGGTGATGAGTTTTGTTTTATTATTATTATTGTGTTATTATTATTCTTGGAATAATGAAAGTGCACCAAGAATGACTGAAGTGATGGATGCACAAATATGTGATTACACCAAATACCATTGATTGTACACTTTGGATGTATTTATGCTTTATTAATATGTATCAATAAAATTGATTTGTTAAAAAAAATAGGGTGTGTTTAGGATATTCACAGATAAAAACTGAAAGATTTTGAAACAAAGAGACAGGCTTTGTGGGAAATACTAAGGGAGTGCTAAAGCATGAAAAGAAAAGGCAGGAGAGAGAAGCTTGGAAGAGAATCTAGAAATGAAAATTATATCAGTAAAAGTAATTAAAACCATAAAAAGAGGTGTGAAAATAAAATATGAGAGATAATACCCAAAGGTCAAAAGGAGTGAAGAACTGCCTTTACACTAAAACAATGAATGTTAATGGATTAAACTCCTGAATCAAAAGACACAGACTGGCAGAATGGATAAGAAAATATGACCCATCTATATACTGTCAATAAGAGACTCCCCTAGACCCAAGGATACCAATAAATTGAAAGACAATATGTTAAGTGAAATAAGCCAGACACAAAAGGTCAAATATTGCATGGTCTCACTAGTATATACTAAATATGAAGAAGAAAAACATGGAGTTAAAACCTAGATATAGGTTATTACAAGATAAGAGGAAGGCTGAGAAGGTGGACTGATGCTTCATATATGTGGAAATTTTAATTAATTTGACTGCAAAAGTTTGGAAATGGATAGAGGAGATGGTAACATATTATAGTGAGTAGAACTAATGCAGTTGGTCTATAAATGGTATATTAGCAGAAAATGGTAGTCTAGGGATGTAAAAGTCAATTGAAAGAAAAATAGGGAATAATCTAGGGACTGAATAACATAGTGAACCCAGAGGTGGAAGAAAATTGTGGTTAATACTACAAACAGAAGAATGTCCTCATGTGAACTAGAACAAATGTATATCACAATTGCAAGGTGTTAAGAATGTGGAGAATCATGGGAAAAATAAAATTAATGTAACATATAGACTACAGTTAACAACAATATTGTAATATTCTTGCATCAATGCCAAAGATGTACTGTGTTACTAGTGAAGAGCTATGTAAGAGATATACTAAACGTACACTGTGGTCCACAGTTGGTGTTAATATTCTGATGCTGTTATCTCATCATCTGTAGCAAATGTCCCACACCAATGTGGTGCGCACATAGAGAGGTGTTGTATGTGAATTCCACATATGTGCATGATGGTTTTGTAAGTTCACAACCTCTCAAATAAAAATATATATTAAAAACCAACAAAAACCAAATCAGGCATTACACTTTTCCTTCTAGAAAAGAAAGAATAGGTCAAGATTAAATTGTCAAAGTTACTGTTGTGATGTAACTCCTCCCCACTGAAACAGAAGACAATTAAATGTCCTTCCCCCTGATCATTTGGCTGCTCTCCCTTTTTCCTACTGCTACCCTAATATCTTTTTGGGAGAACTGGTTGGCTTTTTTTCATTTTTACACAAAGAAGGGGAAATTGGAATAGATTGTCTCACCTCTAGAAGCTTCAACATATCAGTGAAAAAAAGGGTGAACTTTTACTCAGTATTTATTCAAATCCTTCATATTTTACAAGCATAAAATACAGATAAATTATTCTGAACTATTTATACAATAAGATTCCATGCCTTGTAAAAATTCCAATGAAACTCATAGGAGAGACACATCAATTATAAAATTCTTTTACCAAGTACTCAGGGAAAAAAAACACAAAGGTAAAACCTTCTTTTAATTAAAAGTACAAATAAAACTTCTAATTGTTTTTTCTTCTTCAGAGTCTCTTCATGTTACAAGTTGATGCATTTCCTCAGCTTCTACTGCATGGAACAATTTTCTGATGGAATGAGAGTCATTATTTCAGGGATTCACAAATTAATTTACTGCCAAACATCCCATTAGCCACAAAAATTTCCAGCCACATGGATTTATCACAGCATTGTCCTTCTACACACATGATATAACTTTGGGTTAAAGGTACTTGATATTCTTTGAATGCAGAAATTTGAGCATGTGTAGGAAAGTAGGTTGAGAAATACTTCTGAGTTTAGCTTCATGAAGATAATCTGCTTCTAGTGTTCATGTATTACAAACTAAATTCTTTAGTCATATTTTGTTACCAAGAGTTTGTAATGAAACATGTTTGCTATGTATGGGGGAAAATAATTACTACATTATTCAATTCTTGTTCCTAATTTGGGAAATGTACAAAGATCACTGTCCTATGATCAAATTTTATTTCTTAAGTTTTCTATTTCCTTCCTGCACAATCATAACCTCTTAAAACACTTTCCCTTCAAAACCTGTGTTTCTTGACACAGCAAGGTTTACATAAACTTCTGAATTTTCTAGGCTTTGTGATTTCTTTCCTGCTGCCCCAATTCTTTCACAAAACCTCCTTAGATTTTTCAATTGTTTCTTCTTTCTTCTCTGTGAGCTCTCAGGTTAGTAGTGAGTTTTCAGCGCTTAGCTTTCATTTATGGCCCAGACATTTCCTTTTTAAACTATAGATTCTGTTTCCTGGAATTTCCCCTTCTGAGATATATAACATCTATGACCTGTGATTCATTAAAAACATTTTTTTTAAAGATATTTAGATTACATAAATGTTACACACAAAAAATAGGGATTCCCATACACCCCATCTCCCACACCTCCCACAACCTCCTACATAAACATCCTTCATTAGTGCGGCACATTAGTTGCAATTGATAAACACAATCCTGGGGCTTTGCCATTAAGCAGGGACCATAGTTCACATTGTAGAACACACTCTCAAGCACATGGTCCTGCATGTTATAGAATGGTATAAAGTGGCCTGTGTCTGTCATTGCAATGTCACTCAGGACAATTCCCAAGTCCTGAAAAAGCCCCTATATTACAACTGCTTTTCCCTCTCCTTGCCCCCAGAGCCTCCAGAGGCCACTGACTCTACATCAATGTTGTAATTTCTTTCATTGCTTGAATCACAATATGTCTATAGTAGAATACAAGTAAGTCCACTCTAGTTCATAGCTCTTCCCCCAATCCTGAGGAGTCTGGGATGCTGATGTCCACTCCACCTCCAATTGAGAGGGGGTTTATATCTCATGGGGAAGATGGATGGGATTATCCTGGCTGCAGCTGCAGACTCTCTCCATTCGCTGGGATGGCCATTGTCCATCATCATCTCCCTGCAAGTTGTCCTGGGTGAGACCAATGAGCTGTAGCGTAGAAGCTGCTGCTCCACCAAGGTTTCAAGCCCAGTGGGGACATGGACAGCCCAAAGACTCATGTCTCTGGATGTACACCTACAAACTCCAGCACTAAGTATAGGTTTGTAAGAAAGGACAGATGAGCCATGTGCAGGGAAGACATAGTTGAGCCCAGCTCTGTCAGTCCCAGGAGTCTAAAGTCCAAAGTATGGCCCACTGGCAAGGCACCAACCTCCAAAGATATCTGCCCTGACATAGGATCTGGGTGTCTCCAGAGCCCTCAAGAGCCCTACTATTTGGGGTGATACCCACTTTGGATTTCTATGAGATACTACTGCGATGTGCGTAAGTGTTACCTCTAGGATGACCTCCTGACACATTTTGAAGTCTCTTAGCCATATAAACTCATTTGTCTTTACCTTTTCCCCTTTTTATTCAAGGTCATTTTCCAGTCGCATCACCAGTTGGTGCTTTGTAGCAATCCCACGGTCCCAGGTAGGCTCATTCCTGGGAATCTTGTCCCATGCTGGGAGGAAGGTAATACATTCATATGCTGAGTTTGGCTTAGAGAGAGGCCACATTTGAGCAACCAGGAGGCACTCAGGAGGCAACCCCCAGGCACCCCATAACAATAGGCTAAGTTTCAATTTCAAGAGCAAAGACTCATAAGGCTAGTCATCAATATCAAGGGCCCATCAGAGGATCATCCTCCTTTGCCAGTCACTGCCCCTTCACTTGGGGGACTGTTGCTGCTCCCTTAGCGAATGTAGCAGAGCCCTCCAGGATGGGAATTCAATATTCTCTCATTTATTGAGTGATTCTC
This sequence comes from Cabassous unicinctus, assembly GCA_029593785.1. Taxonomy (NCBI): domain Eukaryota; kingdom Metazoa; phylum Chordata; class Mammalia; order Cingulata; family Chlamyphoridae; genus Cabassous; species Cabassous unicinctus. Next base: position 72,202 of record JAQZBX010000790.1, read on the forward strand.
CTCCCACTGTGACAATGCCCCGTGAACATTTGAACATTTTTATATACCTTACATTTATGCTCAAGTGAACTTCCTCCCATGCATTCCCCATTCCTGACATCACACACCAATGATCCTCCCCCATATCAGTTTTAACCCTTCCCTGATTCAAAGCTTCTTCAAAGATGAATACAATTAATAGGAAAATGAAATAATAATGATAAGTTTAAATGTAAGATATAAAATACATAAAAATTTAAAAAAAATAAAAAAAATAAAATTAATTGATTGCACTACTGAAAAAATGAAAAATTAAAAAAATTTTTTTTTACCTTTTACCTTTCATCACTGCAATATCTGGTGTCAAGTGTCTACTGTGACACCTTCTCCCTATCATTCCCCAGTGTCTCACTATTTTTCATTTTGTTTACAAAGAAGTTTTAGGTCACAACAAAGTCACACACAGAATACAGGGACTCTCATATAACCAACATCCTCCCCCTTTCCTCTTCCCCATATTAATACCTTCTTATATGTCGATGGTAGCATTGTTATAACAAATAGTGAAGCCTAGCTACTAAACATTGTCAATGGCTTACACTATGGTTTACATTTTAGACAATACAGTTTTATAAATTTTGATGGTATTTACCATGTCCTTTGTCCATCACTGTATGGTAATGAAAAACATTTCCCCTGACCACTAAATACCCTGTTTTTCCTATTCTCTTCCTCCCACACCATCCCTTGGAGCCCATGATGACCACCTGGCTTGGCTCATTGGATGACAAGATTCATAATTAAATAAAACAAGAGGTCTTGACACACTGGTTTGTTACACCATATTGGAACTTCCCTTGCTCTTGAGAGACTCCCACCTGTCTATTTCTGAGCAAATTGGTAATCCCAAAGATGGGAGTCCTGTGAAGTCATCTGGTCTGGGCTCTTCTTAGTTGGGAAGAAGATGACTAATGTTCCCAATGATGGGATAGAATGATGGGTTAGAATGATGACTCATTCTATCTCTTTTCTTGTAATTGGACTGTAGATTTCATCAGTCTTCTTTTGTCAATGTAGGCTGCTTGTGGGTTTCTAGGACTTTGTCCATTTTCGCTACCTTATCACTCTTGTTGGCATATGATTTTTCAAAGTATCCTTTCATGATACTGTTTATTTCTGTGGGGTCAGTGGTGATATCCACTTCCTCATTTCTTTTTTTGTGCATTTGTATCTTCTCATTCTTTTTCTTTGTTACTCTGGCTAAGGGTTTGTCAATTTTACTGATTTTCTCAAAAAACCAGGTTTTGGTTTTCTATATTTTTTCTAGTGCTTTCTTATTTTCTATTTCATTTAGTTCTGCTCTAATCTTTCTACTTCCTTTGGGGTTAGTTTGTTGTTGTTTTTCCAGTTCCTGCAGGTGTGCAGTTAGTTCTTCAATTTTAGCTCTTTTTTCTTTTTTGATATATGCATTTATGGCTATAAATTTCTCTCTCAGTACAGCTTTGGCTGCATCCCATAGGTTTTCATATGTTGTGTAGTCATTATCATTCATTTCAGGTAGTTACTGATTTCCTCCTTGACCCACTCTTTGTCTGAGTGTGTTGTTTAACCTCCACATCTTTGTGGCTAATCAGGTTGTCTGGCCCTTAGTGATTAACAGTTTCATTCTATTTGGTCAGATAAATTACTTTGCATAATCTCAATTTTTCTGAATTCATTGAGCATTGTTCTGTGGCATAGCATGTGGTCTATCTTGTAGTATCATCCATGTGCACTCAAGAAGAATGTGTGTCCCACTGTATTTGGAAGTAGTGTTCTGTATATATCTATTAGGTCCAGATCCTCTAATTTATTATTCAAAGTCATTGTTTCTTTATTGATTCTCTGTTAAGATGTTCTAATGGTGATAATGGTGTATTAAAGTCCCCCACTATAATTATAGAGGCATTTATTTCTCCACATAGTTTTTCCAGTGTTTGCCTCATGTATTTTGAGGTGCCCTGATTAGGTGCATAAATGTTTATGACTGTTCTTTCTTTTTGAATGATGTCCCCTTTTATGAATATATAGTGTCCATCTTTGTCACTTACAATAGTTTTGCATTTAAAGTCTATTTTTGCCAATATTAGTATAGCTACTCCTGCCCTTTTTTGTTTGTTGTTTGCTTGTAAAAGTGTTTTCCAGCCATTGACTTTCAGTCTCCTTGAATCCCTGGGTCTAAGGTGGGTTTCTTGTAGACAGCATATAGATGGGTCATATTTCCTTATCCATTCTGCCAATCTGTGTCTCTTGACTGGATAGTTTAATCCATTAACATTCAGTGTCATTACTTTCAAGGAGTTTCTTACATCAGCCATATTTTCTTTGTGTTTATGTATGTTACATGTTATTTTTATTTCTCTTGTTGTCTTTTTAGTTTTTCTTACACTCTCCTCCATCTCTCTCCTGTTTTTTTCCTTTCAACCTGTAGAACTTCCTTTAGTATTTCTTGAAGGGCAGGTTTCTTATTGGCATACTCTCTTAATTTCTGTATGTGAATATTTTGAGCTCTCCATCATTTTTGAATGCTAGCTTTGCTGGATAAAGAGTTCGTGGCTTGAAGATTTTTTCTTTGAGTACCTTGACTATGTCATACCACTGTGTTCTTGCCTCCATGGTTTCAGATGAGAAATCAGCACTTAATCTTATTGAGGTTCACTTGTGTGTGATGGTTCTCTTTTCTCTTGCTTCCTTGAGTATTTTTTCTTTGTCTTGAGCATTGGACATTTTGACAAGTATCTGTCTTGGAGTAGACCTGTTGGGATTTATTCTGTTTGGAGTGTGCTGTGCTTCCTGGACATGTACATCCATCTCTCTCAATAGGTTGGGAAGTTTTCAGCCATTATTTCCTTTAACACTCCTTCTCTTTCCTTTCCCTTCTTTTCTACCTCTGGGATGCCTATAAAGCATAAGTTTGTGCATTTCCTGTTGTCGTATAAATCCTTAAGTCCCTGATGGATTTTTTAAAAACTTTTTATCTATCTGTTCTACTATCTGTTTGATTTCAGATGTACTGTCTTGCACATCACTAATTCTTTCTTTTGCCTGTTCAAATCTGCTGTTATGTGATTCCAGTGTCTTTTTGATTTCTTGGATTGTGCGATTCATCACCATCATATCTGTTATCTTTTTATGTGTGTTTAAAATTTCTTCAGTATGTTCTCCCAGTGTCTTCTTAATATCCTTAATCTCTATCTTCACTTCACTCAGTTGGTCCATGATATTTGTTTGGACAGCTCTGATTAGTTTTTCGATGTTCTACATCTCTTCCTGGTTTTTAATTTGTTCATTGGACTGGTCCATGTCTTACTGTTTCTTAGTGTGGTTTATAATTTTTCATTGCCCTCTGGTCATTATTTATCTTGATGGGTTTATTCAGTTGATTAGCTTCTCTCTCTGCTCTAGTTTTGTTGAGTTACTAATTTTGTGCATGTGTTAAGTTTTCTCTTTGACACTTTGTTCTTCTTCTTCTTTTTCCTTGCTGTTTTCTATGTGCCGGTTTTATCTTGAGCAATCTATCTCCCTGTCCAGCTCCCTCTTGATCAATGCCTCTAATGCTCCCACTCTCTGGGCTCCTAGAACAACTCCTTTAGGCAGGATCTTGTCCTCAATAAGCTGTCTTTTGCGAGACAGTTGGTGAGTGTCCTCTTAAAGTAATGCCATCTTGTTTCCCTTGAATCCTGTATTTTCTTCATCATCAATTTTCAATTTCAAATGTCTTACACTCCTTTACAGAACTTTCAGTTTCAAAGGTCTTACACAGTCCTATGCTTGTATTCATGGTTTTATCTTATAATTATTTCATGATCATTAACAGATTAATTTAAGTATTTCTCTTCCATATTCATCTCAACATTGTTCAATATAATCAATCCATTTTGCACTGCATTAATCACACTTTCTCTTTCTGTCTGCTTTATTCACAAGGAAAAACCCGAACTCTGCCTTTTCTGGACACTTCCACCCTGCTGAACATGGTTTCAGAATAAGGTGTGATGTTGCTGACTGGTTTAACTGAAATTTATGATCTAACAGTGTGTGTGGGCCATCAATAATGTCCTTGATTTACTAGACTTGTTTCCTTTCCCCCTGAAGTTCCACAGCCCTTCCATTTCACTCTGTTTATAAATAAAAATGCTACTTTAATTTCATAGTAAGAGCAACATAAGCCAAGGTTTACAATTTCACACTATCAAATATACAAAACAAATATATCTGTACCCACAGACTATCTTCCATCCTAATATCTTGTTAAAATAACTGAACTTCCCTTGTTTCTACACAAAACCAATCTATTCCCAGGATCATAAACTCAAAGACTTTGCTCCTTCAATTTTTCTAACTCATTTACAGACCATAAATATTACTTCATCATTCTCACTAACCTTTACATATCTTAAAAATAAAGCACTATATTTCTCCAAATACTTCTATATTAACTTCACTAATTTGTAGAAAAGTTCTCAAATGGATTGTTTATTCTTATGAAACAATCCTCTCTTCTGCCACACTCTTGCAAATCCATTTACTGTAACATATTGTACACATAGTGTACTGGAAGAAATACAGACCTTCAATAACAACAAAAAGAAATGTGATTGTGAATTTTGCCCATACGGGGGGTTCCTTGCAGGACTGAGATAAAGATTGGCATTCATTTCACCCATCTCAAGATAGAGCAGCTTTACAGGTGGCATTTGATAAAAGCATTTGAAGACACTCTACTTGCAGTAAGCAACACATAATGGGTCAAGCAGCAGGGAGACATAAAAACCTGGACAGAACAAGGCTGAGGAATTAAGATTCTTATTGGAGTAAGGGACTCTTGGAGCTAACATGAAGCCTGGCATATCCAGGATTCTTGTGCATGCACAGTGTTGAAAACTTGACCCTAAGATTGCACTTCTGGCTGAACGTAAGGATCCACACAAGAAGGAGGTTAAGGTCAAGCCAGAGTAGGAGGCAGTCAGGCTTTATATGAAGGAGTGCTGCAGCTCAGAGCCAATCTGCAAAGAAAGGAAGAGGTTTTTTAGTGTTTTGTTTTTTTTTTTTTCATTTCTTGGCATTGAAGGAAATATCTCTCAGGTCACAGGCTGACTGCTGAGATAAGGAAACAGAGACCTCAGAGATAGCATGACAATGAAGACAGTTTTTTCAAAAATAGTTGGAAACATCACAAAACAGACAACTGCAGCCACTTGTATATACATGCAAACATATCTATGACAAAGTAAGAAATACTCATAATGTTACATGCATCATTTCTGTAGCTAGACACAAGGTCATATTGCTATGTATAAATACTTTTATTTTCATTGCTCATTCCATATTCCCTTTGCCCTCAAAATACAACTCAGTAGGATATGGTTCATTGGTGAGGTAATCTAAATATTATTTTTTTTGTCGTTTAGATACCCTTCCTTTATTTTGCTTTTTAATTAGAGAAGTTGTAGGTTTACAGAAAATTTATGAATACAATACAGAGTTACCATACACCACTCTATTATTAACACCTTGCATTAGTTGGGGTGCATTTTTTACACTTCATGAAATGTCATCAACTACAGAAGTGTTCATCATTTGCATAGTGCAATCCTATGCTTGTTTGCTTTTTATTTTATTTTTATTCTACTAACATATATACAACTTAATTTTCCCCTTTTTAACAATACTGGCATATACAATTAAGTGTTGTTAATTATGTTCATGTTGTACTACCATCATCACCATACATTATCAAAATTTATGATCAAACCAATTAGAAATTCTGTACAATTTAAGCATTAACGCCTCATTCCCTATCTCATCCCATCCCCTGGTGACCATTATTCTAGATCCTCTCTCTGTGAGTATACTTATTCTAATTATTTAATAAAAGTGATAATATACAATACATGTCCTTGTGCAGCTGGCTTATTTGACCCAACATGAAGTCTTTAAGGTTAAAACAGTTATATCATGTAACAGAATTTCACCTCTTTACATCTGAAAATGTTCCATTGAATAGATAGACTACATGTTATTCATTTTTCTTTTTTCGTTTTTTATGTTGGTTTCTTTAAAATATCTAAAGAGCACAGATTTTTAAAAAATCCAAATCTATTAAAATGCATATCGCCTTTGGGAAAACAATATGAAAACTTGAATTTTTTTCGCCCAATAAACATTTCTCAGGCTCAGAAAACAAGAGATCATCTCCAGAAAAGCTGCACATTAAATTCCCGTCTGCCACAAGCTGTGCGTGTGGAAAAGTTTCACCCTAGACTTTATGGAACTGTGCTTTTACATTCGAAAAAAGTTTATGGCAGTGCATCTGTCAAAAGCGGTCTGTGCAGGGTTCAGAGCACGGAGGGGATGAGAGGCAAGGGTCGCAGGACTACCGCGCCTCCACCTCTAGGGGCTGCGGGAAGGCAGCAGCCTCTCCAGGCGGGGGCTGTAGTCCTGCGCTGGGCCGCCAGATTTGGATCCCAGTGTGCCGGCGCTCCCACGTGTTTCTGGCCCAGAAGCCAGGCGCTGTCGCGGTCCGGCTGGGCCCCATGCGCTTCCCGCAGGCTCTCGGAGCTGTGTTCCTGCGGCTCCTGGTCGCGGTAGGTGCTCTCCGGTGGTTCCTAGAAGGCGGCGTGGGGCAGCGGGGCGGCGGGGCGGCGGGGCGGCGGGGCGGCTCCAGTCCTCTGGAGGTGATGCTCAGAGAATCCCGCGCGAAGCCCAAGGTGCGCTCAGGCACTGGCGGCCTGCGGGGAAGGCCGGGAGTCAGCGCCAGGGACCGCTCCTGAACCCTTCCCCTCTCCTCTTAACCCTGGGACTCTCCGTCCGCCGGCAGAGGTAGGTCGTGCTCCCCCGTGCTCCTCCCTTGACCTTCCGGTAGCCCTGGAGCGCCCTGGCACCGTTCTACTTCGGCTGCCAGTCCCCGCCGGGCTCCTTGGCTGGCAAGCGGCTCTCCTTGGCCCGACGATGGGTGGCTGGCGGCTCTGCCTGGCAGCCACGGAGCAAGAGGCTGCTGAAAGGATCGCCCACGCCAGGGTGGGGCGGGGATCTGGGCTGAGGCCTGTGAGGCCTGGCTCAGAACGCGCGACCTGTCAAGGACATTGCGGGGGGTGGACTAGGCAAGAACACCCCACCGGGCGCCCAGACTCCTCGTGTGTGTGTGTGTGTGTGTGTGTGTGTGTGTGTGTATTGGGGGGAGGGGTCCCTTTAGCCCCCTGGGTTCCTGCGGAATTCCTGACAGAACCATGGTAGACACTAGTGACAGCACCCACCCCTTCCCCTTCCCTAATTTGTTGTTTGCAGTTGTTAATAGATTTGCTTATAATCCTTTTTATTTCTGTAAGGTCAGTAGTGACAGCAACATTTTCATTTCTGATTTTAGTTGTCTTTTCTTTTTTCCTGTGTGAGTATAGTCTTGTTAATTTTATTGATTAAAAAACAAACAAACAACTTTTTGTTTTGTTTATTCTGAAATGTTTTTCTACCCTATTTTATTTTCCTCTTCTCTAATCTACCTTCCTTTTGATAACTTTGGGTATACTTTGCTCTTTGTTTTCTAGTTCAGCATGTCAAGCTAGGTTCTTAATTTGATATCTTTCTTCATTTTTACTATAGGCATTCACAGCTATAAATTTCCATCTGAGTATCGCCTTCGCTGCATCCTGTAAATTATGGTATGTTGCGTCTTGGTTTTCATTCATCTCTAAGTATATTCCGATTTCCTTTGTAAAGAAGAAATTCCTGCATGTTATTTACCCATTCATACGTTGTTAGACACTTGTATTGCTTTTGGCATTTGTGAATAATGGTGCTATGAACATCAGTGTGCAGATATCTCTTGAAGTCCTTATTTTCAAAACTTTTTGTGTTTATACCTAGAAGTGGTATTGCTGTGTCAAATGGTAATTGTTGTTTCGAAAAGCCTTTGTAAGAGAATATATCGGCTCCCTACTTCCATTTTATTTTCTGTAAAGTGCTGGAGAAGACCATGGACATATTGAAAACTAATGTTGCTGGTAGGATTAATATGATAAGAACTTGCTAATATTTGTGAGGTTTCTTTAGCAAAGTCTAGTATGTCATTTTATTCATTCTTTATTTTTGTCGCTTAGAGGTTTTCGACTCAAATGAGATTTCAGGACTTGAGTACTTTGCTCAGTTTTGTAAGGCAGAAATAAATGAAAAGTCCCTAGCTAGAAAGAAAGATTTCTTTGAATCCTGTCTTTAATTGAACTCACAAAAATCTTGTCCCAAATCAATGACAAATTGCTGAATCCAGATTTTTTATATATGTAATGTAAATAAAAGTACATTACATGACATATACCATTTTATATCTACCATATTCTTAGTATTATTATATTTGGTCCTTTAATAATGAGTTTTGTACACACTGGAATAAAATTTAAAGAAATTTAGAGTTGATTTATATCCATAGCCCTTGCAGTTTGGCCATGACAATATTTTGTTTTCATTTTTATCTCTCTAGATTTTCTGAGCAACTGAATTTATTCAGAAAATTTTCACACATTTAAGTCAGTTAGAGGAATTTGAGAAATAATCAATATTGTTTTAATACTTGTCCTTTTGTGTTATGATAAATATGTAGGCTTTGCTAATAGAAATAAAATTCCACTTAATAATTCCTACATTCATCCCTGGAACATTTTTAAACACTTCACCTAAAGTGATTTATAGATTCACTGCAATCCCAATAAAAATTCCAACAACTTTCTTTGCTGAAATGGAAAAAAGCCAGTCATCAAATTTGTATGGAAGGGTGAGGTTCCTCAATAGCAAAAACATCTTGAGAAAGAAAAATGAAGTTGCTTGACTTGTACTTCCCAATCTTAAAATTTATTACACAGCCATAGTAATGAAAACAGCATGGTACTGGCATAAGGAGAGACATACTGACCACTGAAATTGAATTGAAAGTTCAGATGTCAGCCATCATATTTGTGGCCAACTGATGGTTTACTCACTGGGGATATAGTAGTTTCTATGAAAAACGGTCTTGAGAAAACTTGATGTCCTTGTGCAAATGAATGAAGGTCCTTCCCTACTTCTCACCATATAGAGCAATCAAATCAAAATGGATCAAAGACCTGAATATAAGAACCAGAACCATATAGCTCTTAGAAGAAAACACAGGGAAGCAACTTCAGGATCTTGTGCTGGCAATAGTTTATTCACCTTTATACTCAAACCACAAGTAAAAATTAGAAAGAAAAAAAAAAGATAAATGGTACCTCCTCAAGCTTAAAAACTTTTGTTCCTCAAAGGATTTTATCCTGAAGGGAAAAGACAACTTACACAATGGAAGAAAATATTTGGAAACCACATGTTGAGTAAGGGTTTAGTATTCAAAATATATATAGAAATTCCACAGTTCAACAATAAAAAGACAAATGAGCCCAGGAAAAAATGGGCAAAAGACTTGAATCTTGAATAGACATTTTTCCAAAGAAGATATACAGATGTCCAGATAGCACATGAAAAAAAGCTCAGCAACATTAGCCATTAGGGAAATACAAATCAAAACAATGTATAGTCTTCTAGTCCTTGAACACAAATGTCCTTCCATTTATGTAGGTTGCTCTTGATTTTTGTAGCAATGTTTTATAATGTTTTGTAGGAAAGTCTTTTACATTCTTGGTTCAATTTTTTTCCTAGATATTAGATTCATTTAGTTGCTATTGTGAATGGAGTTTTTCTTGTTTTTTTTTTTTTCTGATTATGAATTACTAGTATATAGAAGCAGTACCGAATTTTGATCGTTGATTAGTTCCAGCAGCTTTTTTTTGTGGATTTTTCAGGTTTTTCTGTATATTGAATTAGGTCATCTTCAAATAGGTAGACTGTTATTTTTTTCCTTTCCAATTTCGATGACTTTTATTTGTTTTTCTTGCTTAATTTCTCTGGCTAAACTTCCAGGACAGTGTTGAATAACAGTGGTAGCAGTTTGCATCATTGTCTTGTTCCTGATCTTAGAGGGAAAGCTTTTATTCTTTCGCCATGGAACAGGTTGTTAGTTGTGGATTTTCATAGATGTCTTTTAACATGTAGAGGAAGTCTCCTCCAAATCCTTGTTTACTATGTGTTTTTATCAAGAAGGGGTGCTGGATTTTTTTCAAATGCCTTTTCTGCATCAATTGAGATGATCTTGTTTTTTTCCTTTGTTGTTTTAATGTGGTATATTATATTCATTGATTACTTTATGTTAAACCATGCTTACATACTTGTTATGAATCGAATTTGTTCACATAGTGTAATTCTTTTTATGTGCTGTTGGATTTGGTTTGCTAGTATTTTGAGGATTTTTCAGTTATATTCCTAAGGTGTATTGGTTTGTAGTTTTATTTTGGTATCTTTATCTTTTATTGGTATGAGAAATATAAATGAATGCACAGTAAAAATATGATGTGTAATATTAATATCTAGTATATAAAGAATAACCATGTGGAATATGAATGTATGCCTTGGCCTGATAGGATGAGTTAGGGAGTGTTCCTCCCTATTCAATTTTTTAGGTGAGTTTGAGCAGTATAGGTTTTTTTTTTCTAATCCATTCATTTTGATGGACATTTGTGTTATTTCTATATCTTGCTGTCCTGAAAAGTGCTGCTATGAACATTTTTGTACACACATCATCTTTATTTTTTAAATGTTCACTTTTTAAAAATTTGAGACCTGGTAAGTTAACAAAACAGTCATGCATACCATACAGGATTCCCATACATTTCCCCACCACCAACACCTTACATTGTTATGACACATTTGTTACAAATGATGAAAGACCATTGTCATAATATTATTGTTATCCATAGTCCATAGCATATATTGGGTGTATTTTCCCATAAACCCATATTATCAACACCATATATTAGTACTGTATATTTATTATAGTTCATAAGAGAATGATCTCATATTTGTACCATTAACCATAGTCCATTATTCATTGTGTTATATGGTCCCATGCATTGTACAATCCATCTAAAGTGTGCACTCAGTGGCTATCAGTTTAATCACAGAGATGTGCTGTTATTATTCAAGTCCATTCCAGAATGTTTTTTTAATATTCTTTTTTATTTTTAAATTTTAAAGATATTTAGATTACATAAATGTTACATAAAAAATATTGGAGAGTCCCATGTGCCCTGCTCCCTACCCCTCACACATTTCCCCACATTAACAACATTCTTCATTAATGTGGTATATTTGTTACAATTGATGAACACGTTTTCAAACATTGCTACTAAGTGTGGATTATAGTTTTCATTGTAGTTTACAATCTCTTCCACAGGAATTTGTAAGTTATGACAAGATATATAAATGGCCTGTATCTGTCATTGCAGTGTCATTCAGGACAATTCCCAAGTCCTGAAAATGGCCCTATATTGCACCTGTTTTTCCCCTCTCCCTGCCCTGAAAACCTCCTGTGGCCACTGCCTCAACATCAATAATAAAAGTTCTTCCATTTCTAGAATCACAATAAATCTATAGTAGAATACCAGTAAGTCTTCTCTAGTCCATCATTCATTCTCCAATCCTGAGGATTCTGGAATGGTGATGCCCACACCACCTCTAACTGAGAGGGGGCTTAGATCCCATGGGGCAGATGGATGGCATTATCTTGATTACAGTTGCAGATTCTGCCTCTTCCTTGGGATGATCATTGTCCATAATCTCCTTGTTAGTTGTCCTGGGTGAGTCCAATGAACTGGAGAGTTTGTTTTGCAACTCTTTTGAGATTCAGGGCCTATCTGGCAAATGGACAGTGCACAGATTTAAGTCTCTTGGACATACACCTATCAACTCTAGTACTAACTGTGGGTTCATTTAAAAGGGCAGAAAAGCCATGTGTAGGGAAACCACAATTGAATCCAACTCTGTCACACTGAAGAGCATAAATTCCCAAGTAGGGCCCACTGACAGGGCACCAACTTCTGAGCTGTCTGCCTTGCCTATGGTGTTTGGATGTCTCCAGAGCCCTCAGGAGCACAGATAGTTGAGGCAATATTTACTTTGGCAGTCAATGAGATCCTGCTAAGACAAGCATAAGCATAACCTCTGGAATGACCTCCAGACTCACTTTGATGTCTCTTAGCCATTTAAACTCATTTGTCTTTACCCAATTGCCCTTTTGGTCAAGTTCTTTTTCCAGTTGCATTGCTAGCTGGTGCTTGGCAGTAATCCCTTGGTGCCAGGGAGGCTCATTCCTGGCGGTCGTGTTAAAGCTTGGGGGGAAGGTAATGTATTTATATACTGAGTTTTGTTTTAAGAGAGGCCACATTTGAGCAAAAGGAGGCTCTCAGGAGGTAACTCTTAGGCACCCTATAATACTAGGCTAAGTTTCAGTTTCAAAAGTAACAGATGCTAAGTACAGTCATCAATCTTAGGGCCCATCAATGGTCCTTCCTCCTTCACTGGTCACTGCCCTTGTAGTCAAGATTTTTGCTATCCCATTAGAAAATGTGGCAGAGCTCCCCAGGATGGGAATTTAATATTCTTTTGGTTATTGTGTGAATCTCCACCCACTGTGACAATGCGCAGTGAACACTTGAACACATTTATATGCCTTACAGGTATGCCCCAGGTGAATCTCCTCCCATGCATCCCCCATCACTGACACCTTGCACCAGTGATCCTCCCTTAGCACAGTTGTAACCCTTCTGTGATCTAAAACTTCTTCAAAAATGAAGCCATCAAAATAACCAAATACAATTAATAAGAAAATGAAATAATAATGGTAGTTTTAAAATTAATAAATAAAATACAAAAATTTTAAATAAAATTGGAATAATAATAATAAAAATATAAAATTATAATTTTTTGACATTATATCTTTCATCACTGTGAGATCTGTTGTTTTGTCTGTACAGTGACATTTTCTTCTGTTTATTCCCCCAGTGTCTTATCTTTTTCATTTTGTCTTCAAAGAAGCTTTAGGCTGCATAAAAGTGACATACAGAATATACGGGATTCCCATATACCCGTCATTCTCCCACTTTTTCCCTTTCCCTTATTAATAAAATTTTATATGTGGATGGTACATTTGTTACAATTGGTATACAAATATTGAAACATTGCTACTAACCATGTTCGAGTTATAGTATGGTTTACATTTTGGACCATACACTTTTATAAAGTTTGATGAAAATGTAACATAGCCTGTATCTATCATTGCAAGATCATGTAGAACACTTTCATTGCCCCCCAAATGTCCCATGTTCCATCTCTTCTATTCCTTCTTCCCCCTCCCCTCAGGACCTAAGGCAACCACCAAGCTTCACTCCTTGAAGAACAACATTCTTAGTTACTTGCAACAGCAATGAGGGCTTGACATATTGGCCTGTCCTCCCCTACTAGGCACTACCTATGCTCTCAAGAGTCTCCTGCCCCTCTATGTGAGAACATAGCAGGACTCTTCAGGATGGGAGTCCAACACCTTTCCATTATGTGGGTCTCCACACACTAATATAACACACTATGAAAAGAAGAACACTCACAAACTCCCTAGAAGTCTGCCCCAGGTGTGCCCTGTCCCACGTGACCCCCACATTCAACTCCCTAAATTAATAACCCTCCCCTGCCATATTTTCTGAAAGAAAATTTCCAGCGTTTTAATTTCAATCACATACACACATCCTCAGAGTTCAACTGCTCCCTACCCTAACCCTCCCACAAGTTCCATGGACAGTCCAATTCACCCTGTCCACCCTACTCGGCAACCAAACCAGCACCATCCAACCTAATAACATCACTGCATCACTGTCACACCCATCCACTGCACAAGTACATCCTTCCACCTTATCATAGATTTTGCCATTATGGACATTGACTCAAAACTTTCTCTCAAATTTTCTCCTGTAAACCTATCTTCCATAATCTAGCTCTGTGTGTTTACTCAACTTGCTTAAATCACATCAGTGAGGTCATGTAATATTTGTCCTTCAGTGCCTGGCTTCCTTCACTCAACATAAGTTCCTAAGATTCATCCATGCTATTCCATGTGTCAATAATGAATTCCTTCTTGCAGCTGTGTAATATTCCATTGTATGTATATACCACAATTTGTTTATCCATTCTCCTATTAATGGACATTTGGGTTATTTCCAACTTTTGGTAATAGTGAATAATGCCCCTATGAACATTGGTGGGCATATATCTGTTCATATCTCTGCTTTCAATTCCTCTGGGTATATACCTGGCAGTAGGATTGCTGGATCATATGGGAGTTCTATAGTTAAGTTTCCTGAGGAAACACCAAACTGTCCTCCACAATGGCTGCAACATTCTACAGTCCCACCAACAGTGGATACGGGTTTCATTTCCTCCATATCCTCTCCAATACTTTTTTAGTCCACTGTTTATTTAATAGGCTCCAGTCTAATGGGTATAAGAATATATCCAATTGTGATTGTGATTTGCATTTCCCTAATAGCTAGTGACATTGTGCATCTCTTCATGTGCTTTTTAGCCATTTGTATTTCTTCTTTGGAGAACTATCTATTCAAATCACGTGCCCATTTTTTAAATGGGTTGCTTGTCTTTTATTTTCAAGGTGTAGGATTTCTTTATAGATGCTGGGTATTAGGCCCCTATCAGTTATATTGTTAACAAATATTTTCTCTTATTGAGAAGGCTGCCTTTACACGTTCTTGAAAAACTCCTTTGAGGTGCAAAATATTTTAATTTTGAGGAGATACTATTTATCTATTTGTTCTTTTGCTACTCATGTTTTGGGTGTGAAGTTCATGAAACCATTTCCAATAAGAACCATATAATAAGAAGGTTCTATAGATGCTTCCCTACATTATCTGCCAAGATCTTTATGGTCTTGGCTCTTATAGTTAGATCTTTGATCCATCTTGAGTTAATTTTTGTCTAAGGTGTGAGATGCTGTTCCTTTCTTTGGATATGGATATCCAGTTCTCCAAGGACCATTTGTTGAAGAGTCCATTCTCTCCCAGTTAAGTGGGCTTGGTGGGCTTTTCAAATATCAGTTGACTGTATATGTGAGGATCAATATCAAAACTCTTAAATCGGTTCCATTGGTCAGTATGTCTATCCTTGTGCCAATATCATACAGTTTTGACCACTGTAGCTTTGTAGTATGTTTTAACGCCAGGTAGTGTGATATCTCCAATTTCATTTTTCTTTTTCAATATGTCTTTGGCTATTCAGGGCCCCTTGACCTTCCAAATAAATTTCATAGTTAGATCTTACAATTCAGCAAAAAATGCTGTGTAGATTAATATTGGGATTGCATTAAGTCTGTAAATCAGTTTGTGTAGGATAGACATTTTAATGATGTTTAGTCTTCCTATCCATGAACATATTCTTCTATTTACTTAGGTCTCCTTTGATTTCCTTTAACACTGTTGTGTAGTTTTCTGAGTACAAGTGATTTACATCTTTAGTTAAATTTATTCCTGAGTATTTAATTCTTTTAGATGGTATTAAATGTATTTAATTCTTTTAGATGGATTTTTTTCTTGATTTCCTCAT
Source organism: Cabassous unicinctus (assembly GCA_029593785.1). Taxonomy (NCBI): domain Eukaryota; kingdom Metazoa; phylum Chordata; class Mammalia; order Cingulata; family Chlamyphoridae; genus Cabassous; species Cabassous unicinctus. The sequence continues at coordinate 87,718 of JAQZBX010000790.1, forward strand.
CAGTTTTCTCATTATTGGTGTATAGAAATGCTACTGATTTTTGCACATTGATTTAATAACATACAACTTTACTGAATTCATTTATAAGCTATAGAAACTTTATTGTAGATTTCTCAGGGCTTTCGAGGTATAGGATAATGTCATCTGCAAATAGTGAAATTTTCACTTCTTCTTTTCCAATTTGCATGCCTTTTTAAATCTTTTACTTGCCAAAGTGCTCAAGCAAGTACTTCTAACACAATGTTAAATAGGAGCAGTGATAGTGGGCATCCTTGTCTTGTTCCTGATCATAGAGGGAACACTTTTAAGATTTCACTAATGAATATGATGTTAGCTGTGAATTTTTCATATATACCCTTTATTATGTTGAGGATGTTTTGTTCTTTTCCTATCTTTTGAAATGTTTTCATCAGGAAAGGGTGCTGGATTTTGTTGAATGCTTTTCCTGCATCTTTAGAAGTGATCATGTGACCTTTTTCTTTTGATCTGTTTATGTGATGTATTACATTGATTGATTTCCTATGTTGAAACATCCTTGCATACCAGGGATGAAACCCACTTGGTCATGGTGTATAATTCGTTCAATCTGTAATTGAATATGATTAGCCAGTATTTTGTTGAGGATTTTAGCATGTAGATTCAATAGAGAGATTGGTCTATAGTTTTCCTTTCTTGTTGTGTCTGTGGCTTTGGTATTAGTTTTATGTTGGCATCATGGAATAAGTTGGTCAATGTTCCCTATACTTCTATTTTTTGGAAGAGCTTGAGCAAGATTGGTGTTAGTTCTTTTCAAAATGATTGGCAGAATGCACCTGTGAAGCTGTCTGGTCCTGGGCTCTTTTTAGTTGGGAGGTTTTTGATGACTAATTCAATCTCACTACCTGTGATTGTTCTGTTGAATTCATCAATTTCTTCTTTCATCATTGCAGTCTGTTTGTGTGTTTCTGGGAATTTTTCCATTTCCTCTAAATTATCCATCTTGTTGGCATACAATTTTTCAAAATATCTTCTTTTCATACTCTTTATTTCAGTGTGGTCAGTGGTGATATCCCCTTCCCAGTTTCTTATTTTATGTATTAGCATTTACTTTCTTTTTTTCTTCATTAGAGTAGGTAAGAATTTGTCAATTTTATTAATCTTTTTTGAAGAACCAGCTTTTGTTTTTTTTTATTTTTTCTAGTGTTTTCTTATTTTCAATTTCATTTAGCTCTGCTCTAATCTTTGTTATTTTGTTCTTTCTGCTTGTTTTGGGGTTAGTTTGTTGTTGTTGTTTTTTTCCTAATTCCTCCAGGTATGCAATTAAGTCTTTGATTTTAGCTCTGTCTTCTTTGTTCATATAGGCATTTATCTTTATGAATTTGCCTCTCAGTACTGCTTTTGCTGCATCCCATAGGTTTTGCTATGTTGTGTTGTCATTTTCATTTGTTTCAAGGTAGTTACTGATTTCTTTTGAGATTTCTTCCTTGATACACTGTCTAATTCTGTGTTGTTTAACTTCCTTATTTTTGTGTCTAATCTGTTTCTCTGCCTCTTACTGATTTATTGTATCATTTAATTGTAGTCAGAGAAATTACTTTGTATAACTTCAATCTTTCTGAATACATTGAGCATTGTTCTGTGGCCTGGCATGTGGTCTATCCTGGAGAACGATTCATGTGCAGTCGAGAAGAATGTATGTCCTGCTTGTTTTTTTGTAATGTTGTGTATATGACTCTTAGGTCCTGATCCTCTAATATATTGTTCAAGGTTTTTGTTTCATTATTGATTCTCTGTTGAGGTGTTCTGTGTATTAAAGTCTCCCTCTATAATTGTAGAGGCATCTATTTCTCCACTTAGTTTTTTCAATGTTTGCTTCATGTATTTTGAGACACCCTGGTTAGGTACATAAATGTTTATGATTGTTCTTTTTTATTGACAGATTAACCCTTTAATTAATAAATAGTGACTGTCTTTGTCTCTTACAATAGTTTTTCATTTTAAGTCTTTTGCTCTGATATTAGTATAGGTACTCCCACCATTTTCTGTTTATTGTTTGCATGGAAAACTGTTTTCCAACCATTCACTTTATCTTCTTGCATCCTTGGGTCTGAGGTGGGTTTCTTGTAGACAGCATATAGATGAGTCATATTTCCTTAACTATTCTGCCAATATGTGTCTCTTGAATACAGAGTTTAATCCATTAACATTCTATGTATTTTTTTATAATATATTTCTTATTTTTTAAAAGATAGTTAGATTACATAAATGTTATACAAAAATTATAGGGATTCCCATATACTCCACCTCCCACACCTCTCACAACCTCCCACATAAACATCTTTCATTAGTGTGGCACATCACCTGCAATGGATATACACATCCTGGTGCTTTGCTAGTAAGCATGGATCATAGTTCACATTGTAGACCACACTCTTTCCTCCACAGTTCTGCATGTTATATGCTGATATAAAATGGCCTATATCTGTCATTGCAGTGTCACTCAGGATAATTCCCAAGTCACCTAAATCCCCTGTATTACAACTTCTTTTCCCTCTCCCTGCCCCCAGAATATCCAGTGGCCACTGGCTCCACATTAATGTTGTAATTTCTTCCATTACTTGAATCATAATGTGTCTATAACAGAATACCAGTAAGTCCACTCTAGTCCATAGCTCTTCCCCCAATACTGAGGAGTCTGGGATGGTGATGTCCACTGCACCTCCAAGTGAGAGGGGGCTTATATCCCATGATTAAAATGGATTGGATTATCCTGCCTGCAGTTGCAGACTCTCTCCATTCCCTTGGATGGCCAATGTCCATCATCATCTCCCTGCGAGGTGTCCTGGGTGAGTCCATTGAGTTGTAGAGTAGGAGTTGCAGCTCCACCGAGATTCTGGGCCCAGCTGGCACATGGACAGCCCAAAGACTCCAGTCTCTGGAAGTACACCTACAAACTCCAACACCACACATAGGTTTGAATATAAGGGATAGATGGACCATGTGCAAGGAGGACACATTTTAGTCCAACTCTGTCACTCTCAGGAGCACAGATTCCAAAGTAGGGCCCACTGAAAAGGTACCAATCTCTGGAGCTATCCACCCTTATGTAGGACCTGGGTGTCTCCAGAGCCCTCAGGAGCCCCTGTATTTGGGGTGATATCCACATTGGAAACCTATGAGGTCCTACTGAGATGTGCATAAGCATTACGTTCCTTTTCTTTAAGTTTATGTATGCCATATATTGTTGTTTTTCTCTTTTTATCTTTTTGTTGTACTTACACTCTCCTTCAACTCTATATCTCTCCTATTTTTCCCTTTCAACCTGCAGAACTCCCTTTTTATTTCTTGAAGGGCAGGTTTCTTATTGACACAATATCTTAATTTCTGTTTATCTGCAACTATTTTGAACTCTCATTTTTAAATGTTTTTTAAAAATTATTTGAATATATAGCTCATACAATAACATAAATAAACAATAAGTAAATTGCAACAGTTGTGAACTTATAAAACAAACATACATAACATCATACAGGCCTGTCATACCTCACCCTACCTCCAGTGCCTTGCATTGTTGTTAAAATTTTTAATGATTAAAGAGCATCCTCAAAATATTAAACAAAGTATTTTCCTCCAGCCCACCCTATTATTATTATATCATTTATACATGAACATACATAAACAATAAGTGTATACTAAAAGTTGTGAATTTACAAAGCAAACATTCGTAACATCATACAGGGGTCCCATACATCAACCCTCCACCAACATCTTGCATTGTCACGAGACATGTGTTAGAAATTATGAAAGAATATTTTCAAACTCTTACTGCTATTTATAGTCCTTATCTTACATTTGGTGTATTTGTCCCCCAACCCACCCTATTGTTATTTTTTAAATATATTTTAATGACAGAAGTTGTAGACTTACCAAACAATCATGCACATATGCAGAATTCCCAAACAACACCCTTCTATCAACACAATGGTAGAGCATTTGTTATGGATTATGAGATAATATCATCTGATTATTACCAGGTCCATAGCATACATTTGGCATACTCCCCCATTATAACTACAGTATTTCTTTGGCATAGATGCAAGTATATTACATTATGACTGTTAACCACAGTCTATAGGTCACTCCAATTGTATTTATCCCATGGTTCTCCATATTCCCACCACCCTGCAATAGTGATGTACATCTGCTCTAGCTCACAAAGGACACTCTTGCATCTGTACTATCAACCATAATTCTCATCCACCTCTGGGTTTACTGTGCTATTCAGTCCCTAGATTATTCTCTAGGTTTTTTAAATTGGCATTTACATCTCTAGACTAACATTTTCATCCACTTCTTCCTTTATAAACCAGCTGTTATACACTATAAGGTGTTACCATGAACTCTTACATTTCCATAGTTTTATAGTAAAGTTAATTAAAACTTCTACATACATTGAATATCAGTAGTCCATCTCAGTCCTCCTCTTGTCTCCTTTAAGAATCCACCACCTACCACCAGGTCTTGAAGATTTTCCCACATTTTCTTCTAGAAGCTTTATGGTTTTTGCATTAATATTTGGGTTTTTCATTCATTTTTAGTTAATTTTTGTATAATGTGTGAGATATGGGTCCTCTTTCCTTCTTCTGCTTTGGATATCCAGTTTTCTCAGTACCATTTGTTGAATGGACTGTTCTGCCTGAGCTGTGTGGGTTTGACAGTCAAGTCAAAAATCTCTTCACTATAGATTGGAGGGTCTGTTTCTGAACCATCAATTCTATTCCATTGGTCCATGAGTCCATGTTTATGCCAGTACCATGCTGTTTTTAACCTCTGTAGCTAGGTAATACGATTGAATGTCTGGAAAAGAGAGTCCTTCAGCTTTGCCTTTCCTTTTTAAGATGTTTCTGTCTATTCAGGGCCCCTTACCCTTCCACATAAATTTGATAATCATTTATCAAATGTTTTCCATTTATTTAAAAAATGCTGTTGAATATTTTTTGGGATTACATTGAATCTGTATATAAATTTGAGTAGAATTTACATCTTAATGATATTTAGATTTCCAATTCCATAAGCATGGAATGTTCTTCCAATTATTTAGGACAATTTTTCATTTCTTTTAACAATGAGTTGTAGTTTTCTGAATACAAGTACTTTATATCATTGGTTAATTTTATTCCTGAATATTTGTTTTTTATCTGCTGTATTTTATTTTCACCACTGTTTTGACACTTTCAGTTACTTTTATTGATATAATCTTCATTTCTAGATTCCCTTCCAGGCCTCTCTCTCCTGTCTTTTCTTTTCAGGCTGTAGCACACTCTTTAGTATTTCCTACAAAGAGGGTCTCTTGGTTACAAATTCTCTCAGTTTCTGTTTATCGTGAATATTCTAAACTCATCCTCATTTTTGAAAGACAATCTTGCTGGATATAAGATTCTTGCCTGGAAGTTTTTCTCTTGCAGTATCTTAAATATATCATACCACTGTCTTCTTGCAAACATGGTTTCTAGTGAGAAATCAGCACTTAAACTTACTGGGTATCTCTTAAATGTTATGCATTGCTTTTCTCTTGCTGCTCTCAGAATTCTCTCTTTGCCTTTGGCATTTGACATTCTGATTAATATGTGTCTCAGAGTTGGTCTATTCAGATTTTTTCAGATAGGAGTATGTTGTACTTCTTGGACATGGGTATCTATGTCCTTCAATAGGGTTGGGAAATTTTCTACCATTATTTGCTTAAATATTCCTTCTGCCCCTTTTCCCTTCTCTTCTTCTTCTGGGACACCCATGACACATATGTTTGCATGTCTCTTGCTGTCATTTAGTTCCGTGAGACCTTGTTCAAGTTTTTCCAATCTTTTCTTCATCTGTTCTTTTGTATGTTCACTTTCAGAGGCAATTTCTTCAAGCTAACCAATACTTATCTTCTGCCTCCTCAAATCTGCTATTATATGATTCCAGTGTATTTTTTATTTCATTTATTGCACCTTTAATTCCCATAAGATCTGCTATTTTTCTATGTATGCTTTCAAATTGTTCTTTGTGTCCATCCAATATCTTCTTAATATTCTTAATTTCTTCAGCATTTCATTGAATTTATTAAGGAGATTTGTTTGAACATCTATGATTAGTTGTCTAAACACCTTTATGTCATGTGGAGGGTTATCTTGTTCCTTTAACTGGACCATATCTTCCTGTTTCTTGGTGTGGATTGTAATTTTTTGTTGTCTTTACATCTGGCTTACTAGAGTGTTTATTCTGGGTGCAGTTTTATCTTTAGTTTAGGACTTCCTGCCCTTTCTCTCTTGCTGGTTGTGCAGTAGCAGCCAAGGATATAGTTGGTGCTTTAAGCTATGGAGGCTCAAGCTGCCCTCATTGCCTCAAGGACCAATGAAGCTTCTCCCAACTTTCTCCTTTCCTGGTAAAGGGATAGAGCCACAGCTGTGTGGAATAATCCCAGTCATGTAAGCCTAGACTGTAGTTGTCCAGACAGGCTGAAGAAGCTACATGCCCCTTTCTCCCCTGCCTGGGGTGGTGATAGAAATGCAGATTTAGGCATCAATCTATGCAATGCAGGTCCAAGATGACCTCAGTTGCCCCAGTTGACATCCAATTATTCAGTCTATGCCAGCCAAATGTACCTGCTGTTACCTGGATAAGCTGGTGCAGGGCCTGCCAGATTCCTCCCTGCTAAAGGTGGGGCTGAAGCCTATGCTAGAGCTGCAGGCCAATCTGTGTGAAAGGAGCTGGTCTCTACTATCACTGTGATTTTCATTCAGACCAGTTTCCCCTCATGCTGGGGGTGGAGTAAAAATGGTGGCTACCAGTCTCTTTCCAATGTGGACAGGTTCAAACTTTATCTGTTCTTAGGGTTATACTTTAGCCAGCCAATTTTACTAATCAGTAGCTGAAATCAGTTGCCAACCAACTCTTCCTCCCCTGTTTTTGGGAAATGGAGCTTCCAATTTCTGCCACAGAATAGTTCCTGCGGTGGCTTGCATTGCCAAAGTAGGATGATCACCAGCTCTGTGGAATGGCCTTTTGTTTCCCAGAGAGACTACCACAGCTCCCCCGAGCTTCCTCCCTGCCTGAGGTAGGCCTAGGGCTTATGCTAGAGCTGCAATCTGATCTAGATTGAAAGAAGCTGGTCCCTGCCAGTACTGTGAGTTTTCAGTCAGCCTCATTTCCTCTCTGCCAGGAAATTGGAAGTATAGCTTCCAATTCCAGCCATGGAATAGCTCCTGAGGTGGCTTATGCCTCCAGTGGAGGATGGGCACCAGCCTCCGTGGCTTGGAGTGCTCTACTTATGAATCTTCTTTGCAGAAGGGCAGTCTCCTCCTTCCATTTTTTCAACGATGTTGCAGGATGCACTTCTCAACTCCTGGAGCCCCCAAACAATTCCTTTAGATTGTTCTGGGTGATTACTAACTTCCCTGTAGCAGGAGCTGAGTCTAGCAGCTCCTTACTCTGCCGCCATCTTGCTGGTTGTTCTTCTCCCTCATTTTTGAATGCCAGCTTTGCTGGATGGAAAATTCTTGGCTGGACATGTTTTTTTTTTTAGTGCCTTAACTATGTCATACCACTGCCTTCTTCCCTGCATGGTTTCTGATGAGACATCAGCATTTAATCTTATTGAGCTTCCCTTGTATGTGATGGATCCCTTTTCTCTTACTGTTGTCAGTATTCTCTCTTTGCCTTTAGCATGGGACAATTTGACAAGTATATTTCTTGCACTAGGCCTGTTTGTATTTATACTGTTTGGTGTGTGCTTTGCTTCCTGTACATGTACGTCCATGTCCCTCAATAAAGTTGGGAAATTTTTAGCCATTTTTTCCTCCAACACTCCTTCTGTCCCCTTTCCCTTCTCCTCTCCCTCTGGGATGCCTATAATGCATATATTTGTGAATTTCATGTTGTCCTTTAAATCTCTAAATCTCTGCTGGATTTTTTTCTGTCTTTTCATATATCTCTTCTACTATCTGTCTGATTTCAGTTGTACTGTCTTCCACAGCACTGATTCTTTATTCTGACTGTTCAAATTTGTTGTTCTGTTCTTCTAATATATTTTTTTAATTTTTGCATTGTGGTATTCATCACTATTGTTGGCGTTTGGTAACTGGGTCGGTGAAAACGGTGCCGCAGATGGGAAAGAAATAGACAAAGAGAAGAAGAAACTGGGATCAGGGGTCTCTCTGTCCGATATGGAGAGAAGAGCCCAGCCACCTCACAAAGTGTGGCTTTTATTCTGGCTTTAGAACAAAGAAAACACGAGTGAGCATGTGCAAGGCAACAGATACTTGACAATTACATCTTCCTGAAATCAAAAAAATCTTAAAGGTCAATGGCTCAATTCTTTGTTACATTTCTGCAATTCACAGGTGTAATTTCAGGATGTTTCCCCACTCAGCTCCTATTAGCATGAGACTGGAGGGCTTGTTTATTACATTCCAAGGTGACCTTTCTTTCAGTAGTCATGGCCTTTAATTGAAACTCCATCATTTCCCCCTTTTTTATTAGTTGAAAAATTTTTTAACTGGGATTGGTGGGCTAGGAGGGCTAAGGCTAGCAAGGGGAGGAGTGGGGGAGGGGGAAGTGGGACTGCGGGCAGAGGATGAGGGAGCAGGAAGTAGGCTGCGAGGCTACAGAGGGCTGAGTCACCCGTACCAGGCCGAGGGCGTTGTTTCACCCGTACCAGCCGCCTCGTCCAGGCAGTAGCGGTACCTACTATTGCCCAGAATTTACCACGTTAGCAAGCCACACTTCTGCTTGTTTCCCCTCATCTCCCCCTTCTTTTTT